>VZTA01016319.1:0-65311 GCA_013398855.1 Mohoua ochrocephala | reverse complement strand
GGCGGTGGCGGGGCAAGGCCGCCATGGCGGCGGCGGGAAGGGAAGGGAAGGGGCGGGCGCGGCCCCGCAGCGCCCCCTCACGGCACAGCCCCGTGCGCGCCATGGCGGCATCGCCTCGGTGCGGGGTCACGGCGTGAGGGGTCACGGCGTGAGGGGAATGAGCCCCGCGGGACTCGCCCGACAGCTTTGGAAAAATAAAGACTGCCTCCCCTCTCGAGGACTACAGGGACTGTCCCGGGAGGGGTGGCTAAGCTGCCCCGTCCAGCTTGGCTGGGGGCGACCACCCTGGGCTCCAAGCACAAAGGATTGTTGAATCATAGGATGATAGAATGGTTTGGGTCAAAAAAGGACCTTTAAAGTCTTTAGCTAGAGGAGAAACGCTCATCTCCCTTAGGAGGAGACACTGCGGGAGCTGGGTCTGTTCAGTTTAGAGAAGACTGAGAGAGGTTCTCATTTATCCATGTAAATATTCCAAAGGTGGGCACCAAGAAAATGGTGCTGGACTCTTTTCAGTGGTGCCCAGCAACAGGATGAGGAGCAATGGCCACAAACTGAAACGCAAGAAGTTTCACCTCAACATGAGGAAAAACCTCTTTATGCTGAGGGTGGCAGAGCACTGGAACAGGGAGGTCACATAGTTGTCCCTCTCTGGAAACATTCCAGACCCACCTGGACACATTCCTGTGTCATCTGCTCCAGGGGGGTTGGACTGGGTGATCCCCAGAGGTCCCTTCCGTCCCAAACAATTCAGTGATTCTGTGATAGTCCAACCCCTCTGCAATGACCAGGGACACCTTCAACTAGACCAGGTTGCTCAGAGTCCCGTCCAACCTGATCCTGAATGTGTCCAGGGATGGGGCATCCACCCCCTGTCTGGGCAACCTGTGCCACTGCTTCACCACCCTCATTGTAAAACATTTCTTCCTTATATCTAATTTAAATCAACCCTCTTTTGGTTTTAAACCATTCCCCCTTGTCCTATCGCAACAGGCCCTATTAAAAAGTTTGTCCCCATGTTTCCTACAAGTCTCCTTTATGTACTGGAAGGTCACCGTAGGATTTCCCCAGAGCCTTCTCTTCTCCAGGCTGAACAAGAAGATTGTGCTGTGGGGTTGGCTTTAGTCAATACAGGGTGATGTTACTTTGGGCTTCTTTTCAGGAAAACCGTCAGCCCAATTATTACTATTTTTCCCTCCCAAATGCCTGCTAATGTTCGTATTTGCCTCATATCTGTCCACACTAAGCATTTCCAACTCAGCACCAAGCCAGGGGCATTTTTTTCTGAGCAAAAGGACCCAGTTTAGCAGTGGAAAACACCAGAACGTGAGTATTGCATGGCCACCCCACCATCACTTTACTTCGGGCAGCTTGCCTGGAGAGGTCTGGCCGTACTTCAGTATGTGGCTCAGGGCATCTTCGTACCTCATGTGAGGATTACAGACCTCAGCGTGGTGCTGTGAGCACAGGGAACACAGGCTTGTTTTGTTTTGTTTTTATCTTTCTCCTCGTCAAGTTCCCCTACTTTTGGCTCCTGGCAGTTGCAGCCACGTTGCTGGGCTCTATTGATACAGCTTAACGTGCACACAATGCCCTGTGTGAACCGTTCTTTGCTAGGAGTGATAAGCGGCGTTACCACAGTGCTGCAAGAGGCAACACACTCGAAAGGGCAATTAAATAATAGGCAGTTAAATAATAATAAAATAACAGTAATAAAAGGACACAGGTTGCCCAGAGATGATGTGGATGTCCCATCTCTAGAGGCGTTCAAGGCCAGGTTGGATTGGGCTTGGGGCAACCTGGGACAGTGGAAGGTGTCCCTTGTCAGGGGAGAACTGGATGATCTTTAAAACCTCTTCCAACCCAAACCATTCTATGATTTTGTGAGTTTGAGCTAATTCCCTCTTCTCCCTGGAAGTGTTTGCAAGGGATGGGTAGTAGAGGCAGGCCTCAGCTAAGCCTCTGGAGGAACTTTTTAAGGATTTTGGATAGCAGAAATGCCATTGAAACACCAAAAATATTCATCTACGAAGAAGGAAATCCTCCTGCTGGATGCCAAAGACAATAAAATAACCATGAGTTTTAATGTCACACCAACGAGGGAAACAGTTATTTGTAATTTACTGTTTATTTTCATATACAAAAAGATAAACTTGAAATAGTTCTTTCTAGGTTTTTTTCCTCCTATCTGTTGGGGTGTAGCTGCTTCACACAGGGCAAATACTACATTCATACTGGTTTATTCGGACACCCAGTGCAAAGCTGAAGCAGCAAAACTCCAACTTGGCAGATCTAATTTCAAACTTGAGACTCATTTCTAAAATACCACAGTAAAAAGGAACAAAGATCCACTGCAAATTCATGAACTATGATACAATGTTCTTTCCAAAATGTCTTCATTTCATAACTGCAATACAATGGATGTCTGCATTAGGCCATTTTATACATACATTTTATATATGTATACTTCTGCAGAATATATATATATATAAAATGTACATATATAAAAAAATCTGCACACTTCAGTCCAAAAGGGGTTACAGCAACGAGCTTAACTCTCTGTATACTTTTTTCTTTAACAGGATACTTTAGTATAACTTTTGTTAACTCAGTAGTACAAGCTATCTCTGTTCTACATTTTTATAGCTACAAGAGTGAAATATAACCTACAACATTTACATTTCACATATCTTGGTATACAAACAGTACTTAGTGAATTTGAGCCAAGGACCAAAAGACTCTTTAAAAATTATTTCACCATCTGATAGAGCTTCCTGTAATTTACACTCGATTTATTCTGCAATCTTCTAAATCATTTAATCTCATAGTTTGAGTTTAAATCCATTCCAACTGGAAATCCTGGAGAGACAGGTTACTGCAAACTCTTATGTATACTCTATATATACAAGTTAAGTAACACAGCGTAATAAGACTTAGCTATTTATCCTAAAACTGATATACACATATTTCACTACGCTAGACAAGTCTTAGGATTTTTATTTTCTTTCTTTTAAATAAAGCACAAATTTAGGAGTAGCTGGTAAAACTTACAATAAGATGGTTTTAAAATGACAAATGGTTAGGGTGAGATTTCTTCCTGCTGGTGCCAAAACATTTTCTTGTGAGTTTTTGTACTATGCTGTGTTGTTTAACTGTATGCATCTAATGTTACATGCAGAAAGCTCTTTCCACAAGAATTGACATCAAACTGTACTTAAGTCAACTTTACAGTACAAAATTTGTCAAACTTAAGGACGAATGTGAAAATATTAACAGGTGAAAGATCAAGCTTTCAACTCTATCATGAGGATCATGCAGAATTCATAAGCAGATTGTTTGAACAGATTGACAATGGCATTGTGCGGGCTTATGGCGTAGAATTGAGGCCAAAAATGTTACTTAGTTTGCAGTAACCACCTCCTTCAGTCCTCACCCACTAATAGATTGATTTTTGCATCATACTTATTCCATTGGAAGGCCAGCAGCATTGCAAAATACCTCCTCCCGGGAGATTTTAGTACTTTGATTTACCAAAGATAATAATCAGCGACCATCAATAGCCATAGGAACGTTAGGCAGTCCAGAAAAAAATGGGGAAAGGGAAATAGCTTGTTCTCTTCCTTTAGAAACAGTAAATTAATCACTATCCATTCATTACCAGTAATTAAATGAATTACTAGTAATAGTAAATTCATTAGTATTTGGACAGGAAAGCTACTACGGTGTCCAAGTAAAATACAGACTAATGTTGTATCAACTACATGGATACATTTTTGTAAAAAACAGACATTTGGGAGGGGAACACATACAATAAAATGGCAATTTAAAAAATGGTCTAACTTTTATTTTTCCCCCAAAAATGTAGCCTGAACAGAATTCTCTTCAGCATTAAGAAGTTGCTTTAGTTGAAGTTCTGATTTTATGAGTCGATTCTTGGGAGTAGGTATTGGGAAAAAGGAAAGGGCCAGAGAGGTTCTAGGTCTTGCCAACATATTTTTTGTTATCCACAAAGTTGCTCTGGTGCTCAGTCCACTTTCCAAAGCTATGAGATGCTCCAATTTCCTCCTCCTCTGTCATGGCCAGATTTTTGGTTTCGATTGTTTTTTGGAGTTTATTTTGGTGTTTTAACAGATGTGGCAATGCTGAGATGCCAGTGACTACTGAATTAGGATTTTAATTGACTAGGATGGTTACTGGTTAAACTTCAGTTCCTCAAAACACTGGAAAATTGAATGAAGTACGGGCCTTCCTTGTCACAAAAACAGACGCTATGAAATTTTCCTAGAACATGTTTTAGTTTTGCAATACCAACCTTACTGGAATGTTATAAACTGAGTTTTTGGTTTTTTAACAACTGGAAACATTAAGAGGCTTCTGCTTTAAAATGGGCCAAAAATGCAGAAGTAGTGTTTTATTCACGTCATCTGCCCCATTAAAATACTGAAATAAAAGGCTAACAAAGGAAGCACTTTTCAGAAAACGCTTTTTCTTTCTAGATATCCAGCACAATGCCATTACAGAGCTTCAGAAAAGCCCTTTTGGTTTCAATGTTGGAATACAGAATAAGTTTTGCTTTTTTCCTTCAGTCCTTGGGGATCACTTTCCATTTACATATATATATCATATATATACACGTATATATGTATATGATACATATATATAAACACCCATATAGAGCAAGGTTCCTGTTTGTGTGTGTTAACAATATTGTAGTATCAAGGAGAATCCAGATAGCAACACTGTTTAACATGAGGTTTGAGGTAATTGGTTCTTGAAATACCTGGATCACAGACTGCATCCAGAAATGACAGCTGGGCAATGAAAAGTGTTTTTTTCAGACAGAAATAAAAATAAAAAAACTAGTAAAAGAAAAAGAAAGCTTACAGCAGTTGCTTTTACATGGAAAAATAAAGGCACAACAGAATAGCATTACATTTCAGAACAGCTGGATGGACATAACACAAGTATGATCTCTTTCTGTGGAAGTGTCCTGACAAAAAGCATTACTGCTTATTCCATAGGCTACTACTTCAGTCAGGGAACTGAGCGTCACCCTAAAACGAGTCGTGAAAAAGGAAGTCCCTTGCAAGTAAGAGACCAGGTGTGCTTAGAAAGTGTTCCAGGAACACACACACACACGCTCGTGGTCACACAGGATTGGATGGAAACTCTCTCCCTGGTTTCCACAGGGCCAGAACTTCACCAGAACACAGCTGAGGGATTCAGCAATTGCAGGAGCGTGCTTGAATTAGTGAGCACTAATTGCAAAAGGCACACTGTCAAACCAGCTACAAGGCAGTGCCATGTGCTGTTTGGTTTAAAGCTTTCTTCAGTACCTCTCACCCACTGACACTGTGCTATTGCAGCTGAGAGGACTAAAAAGACTGGAGTGAATTTTAAGTCCAATGGAAAATTAGGTTAAACCCTAAACCCACACATGTTTTTTTTCTTTATTAGTTTTAGAATACCTTGGATTGCTTACACAGATTTGGAAAGCTCTTTCTCTTAGTAGGACTTTGGACATGACAGTGCTCTTTTTCTTTAGTGCCTCCGACACAGACTGTTAAATCTGATTTTGGGAACACAGGGCACATATCTGTGTGTTCTAGCGAAGCCCGATTAGTTGTGTCACTTCAGAGAGAAGGAATTTCTAGGAACTGGTTTTATCAGGACTCCACTGGCATCAGCTCCTTACAGATCATATTGTCAGTGCAGCAGACACAGCTGCTATGAACGGATACGGCAGCGAGCGAGATCAGCCCGGCTATTTGGCCTCGGTAAATTCTTAACACCCTGACTTCACAACTCACTGCAGCACCACAGCATATGCCAAAAGACACACTGCCCACACACGGATACTTGCATGAACACATGAAAAAACTCTTCCCGGGTTAACTGAAGATGGCCATAGAAAAGCAATAAGCATCTTTAGCAGAAGGGATGTGACATGCAAGATAACCTAAATATATACTCAGTGCCGTCCTCAAAGCATGTCCAAGTACATCCAAACTTGCTCCTCAAACTGTTCTCAGGCTACACTTGTTCTATCCTCTAGACTTTGATGTAGTGCACACTTAATTTAAACATTATATATATATTTCTTTATTTATTTGCTGTGCATACACAGACCTTTCTCCCTTTTCCCTGCAGAAACATATTAGACATTACAAAAATAATTTGTGGTATAAAAGAATTCTCACACAATGTAGAATTTTTGTTTGTATATGTAACTAAAATATATATATATTTTTCCCAAAGTAAAAAAGTCAAAATGTCCTTATTTTCCTCTATTATATAGTCTATTTTATTTACAATGTTACCAAACAATATCCTGTATGTAAAAGTGGTAAAAGTGATAAAAGTTTGCGGGGCACTTCCTGCTTAGCAACTTCCCAAGCGGAGTGTGGCTTGAAGAGGACTGCAACAACAGGACTGTCACACCTTATCCCCCAGCCCCTTCCTCTGCAGTACGAATTCCCTCCATTCTAAGTGAAACCAGACCTTTTCCCTGCAAAACAGGGCGAGCTCTGACAGTCTGCCTAGAAAGGAGTACGAGAGGAATAAAACGTGTGTTCTCCGGTTTCGCTGCTGCAATGTTAAGGGGGATCAGGATTCCTAACGGCCAGGCCTGACCCAGCCAGCCTGGAAATATCTGCTTCCACTGAAACCACTGACTTCAGGTGGGAACAGCAGGGAGTCAGGAGACCCAAGGAAAACGCGTGGGAGTTACTGGGGGGCACTCACAGACCTTCTCTTCAAAACAAAGACCTCGGCACTTCCATAGGTGTAACTGTCTAGCTCTGGATGTTCTGTGAGAGAATTTCAGCTGAAGAACGAGGCAGAATAAAAAGTGGGGTTTTTTTGTCTTAAATAGAGATTTCTTAATGATCAGGACCAGCTAAAATCCTTAATGACAATGAATAGGCCTGGTACTACTTAACTGACGGTTAGGCTGGTTTATAGCCATCTCTTATAATATGCACATATATTTTAATATAAGCCACATACAATTTCCAGCCTTGCTGTACTAATGCAATTTCATCAGCAAGTCACAGCTCTATCATCTTAAAAAAAACCACCCCAGTTTTAGTTCCTGTGGTATTTCCAGTTTAAAAATGTGAACTCAAACTTTGTCCACCTAGGAAACCAGCCTAGCCAGTGCAATAAATTCATAAAAGGGAGTCACACCAGAGAGATGGGGAATCCTGGCTCTTAAAGTCAAGGAGAATTTTTACTCAGGGTATTCAATGTTAATATTTTCACCTGAGAACTTCCATACAAGAGAGGGAGGTCACCAATAAATTCCGCAGCCAAATTTTTCAAGAGCTGCTTCCTCTAAGTCTGAATGGGAAGTGAAATTTAGTGCTTGGGAAGTAACATAAGAGATGTTGTCACCATCGTATTCGAGGGAGTGTTAAGAGCAAAAGAGCTGCAGTTGCTTATGACAGCTACACGTATGGATGTGCCCAATTCCTGACTTGGAAAAAGCCTCTGCAGTACCAAACAGACCCAGAATCATGTTGTCAATGAGAGTTCAAATGGTTTAGAGGTGAGGGAACTACTTGCTTGACAGCTCAACTGTTGAAAGACCAACAAGTTAATCAGAGCTTGTCTTTGTGAACGAAATAAATAAACGCCAGTTTAGAAAACAACTTCAGCCAAATTGGTACAAATGAAAAGTTCAGGGTTTCCTTCTCTGCTGCAATAGCAAGACACACGTACCTACATACATATAAAACTTGTTACCCAGCACACGCCCAATTTGGAAATTCTTTTTCAAATCAGTTTCTGAATCCTGCTGACAAGATGATCTATAAGGAACCATTACACCAGGAAGATGTAACACTTTACAATCAACATTCGGTCAAGGTTTGTACGGTCGTGCAGTTCCCCGCAGTAAGATAAGCTACATGTGAGAATTTGTGTTTATGCTTTCTCAAAAGAGAAGATTTCAGACACCGTTTAATAGGCTATTAAAATCATATGGCACTTTCAATAAATACTTTAAAGCTTCTTAAAGAAATCAGGATAAAAAAGCAACTGCTGTAATGAGCCTGTTTTAGCTATAGTACGTAACGCTGAAGGAAAAAATCCAGAAGAGCAAACAGATATTAACAGTTAAAAGACAGTACAGCTTTTTTCTTTCTGCAGCAATAGGAACTGGCTCCCATTCCCGGGGAAAAGGGAGCGAGCCCACCTCGAAACAAGTATTCACTCAATCTTAACTGCTCTACGCTCCACCCCAACCCTTACATCACTTCACTTCTAAAACATAGTCACATTTTCATATAAATCTCAGTGCAGAAATGTATTAAACATGAAAAATACTGATCCTGCAAACATTTACAACCACACTTAACATTAAGTGAGTGCCTAATGTCGTGACACCAGAAGAGCTACCTACACCCTCAATGCCAAGCATAGGTATGTTGCAGCATCAGGCCCAAAGGTGCCAACGGCCACCGGGGACATCGGCTGGGTCAAAATGGTATCGTTCTGTCTGGTTTTGTCAAGGTTTTCTCAACAGAAGCACATCAAGAAACAGAAACTTTCAAACCTACACACGGAAACACAGTTACATGTGTGTACATACTAATATGCAATATACATTCAGTAACTTGAAAGAATAGGTTAAGACTTTATTCAGATAGACAAATTAAGGCAATTCTCTTAATGTCTCTTCAAGATAAAGGACCATGTCCTCATTTGTGACCTCTAGGTTTTAAAGCTATACTTTTCAAGAAATATATTTCAATTTTTTTTTTTTTATATTTTCTCCAATTAGCGGTTTCGTTTGCTTAATAAATTATATCTGTGCAAGGGTGCACACTGATAATTTGGCAGTGGAGAGAAGTCCAATTCATTTATATAATACAGACTTTTTACATTTCCATTACAGGGTGATTAGTTTAGGACTGCATTTTGGCTTAACACAAAGGAAAATTTAGAAGATCTGGCCATCCAATGGACATAACTTTGTCAGTCTAGCAAGACACAGAATTCATGTTATATTCAAAGTAAAAAAAAAAGAAAAAGAAATTTTAAAAAAGAAAAGAAAAAGAAAAAAAAAGATGTACTGTCCTTTCACTAAAACAGACCAAAAAAAAATATAACACAGAATGGAAACAGCCTTCACAAATAAGAGTGAATAATGCCCAGGTACCTTATATAGGCAGTTATTCTACAACTGTATACAGTTATTTACAATGGTGCTTTATTAAACAAAACAACAAAAAAATGGTAGCACTTCCTAAAAGATTTTGGAACTTTTTTTCTTTTTTTTCTTTTTTTAAAACTCCCTTGTCATAAAAGCCAACTTACATTAAAATATACTTACTACAAGACAACACAACTAACAAAATATATAATAAAACTCATACAAGTAGAAAATTCTGAGGTATTTCTGGTTTGAGGTGGTCTGTGGTCATGAAGTTTTTAATTTTTTTTTTCAGTTTAAACCTCGGAAGCCACGTAACGTGTGTGTGTATGTTTTGTGTTTGTATTTTTTTTTTTTTAGGTTTTTTTTTTTTTAAACATTGCATGTTTTGCAAATTAAAAAAATATTGCAATGTTGAATCAGCAGCATTAGGAACATTCACTGACTAGAGCGAGTTTATGGCATAATAAGAGTAACGGTATTTTAGAATATGCACCACTTTAAGACAAAAGAGTTTCATCACAGAGTAAGGAGAAAGCAGCGTCAAAGAAACCAGTGGGAGAGGTGCTGTGGGAATCACCGCTGCTGCTGAGCTGCCTCAGCTCCCTGCAGCCAGGCAGCTCTCAGGCTTCTCAGGTGCTACAGGAGCCAGCTGCCACCACTCAGGTATTTTCACTCTCCCAACCCCAAATTAATAAAGAAAAAAAAAAATTATATACCCAGTTTTCACCCTTTTCCTCTCTCCACCATCTGCACCGTTAGCTTGGGCTGACAGATAATCAACTCAAGGCTAAATTTCCTCAACTGACTCACACTTGAAACGAGATGCACAAATTCTCCCGTCTTCCAGTATTTTACCAAAGTGCTTCTGGAATCACACTTCCCCACCTGTCCTGATGGCATTGCTTAAAAGCATTCTTCCTAATACTACCTGGAATTGAAAAATAAAAGTTATAGTCCCGCTTTGTTCTTTTACCGCCCAAACCCAGGCTCTGGAGGAAGAAACAAGTGCCTTTCTTCCAGCCACTGCCTCTTTAACTCCGCTTTCTCCGTACGCTGCAGCCGTAAATACTCTGCCCGGAAATGTCCTTCCCCTCCTCTAATGGTTACCTGAGAAGTAGCTCCATAGCAAATGATGTTTCCCCGAATGCTGCCAAGTCCAACGTCACTCTCCCCACCCCTATTCTACGCTCCCCCCTTCAATTCTACCATCAAGAATTAACATTCTCTGCCCAGTTACTTTTTTTTTTTCCATGTTACAATGACACCCGTTAGATCCGTAAAAGACACATCTGCTGTTTTTTTCTGAAGCTCACTTCCAAAAAAAAATTTAAAAAAATAAAAAAAGAAACTGAACCCAAAACCAAAATGGGGAAAAAATGCTTTTGAGGAAGGTGTATTCTTTATATAACAGTCTTAAGTTTCCTCCACAGTTTGCAGCATTGCGTTTTCGAAGGTGGTAGGTGGTTTTCCTTTATGTCACATAAGCTTATGTCACAGATGCTCCGCTCAGAAGACAGACTGATAAAGAGAAACCCAGAAAACTGAATAAAATAAAAACAACTGAAGTGAGTTTGTTGAGGTTCTGAGGTACCTGCACCTTTTCTGCATTCATTAGTCGGCACCTGAATGCTTGCTGAAATGTCCATTTTTTTTAATACAGTAGAGCAATGTGCTGGTAAAATTGATCCAATCCAAAAAAATAATAATAATAATAATAACAATAATAATAAAAAGTCAAGATAAAATAGCAGCTGCATTCATGGGTTTGTTGAATATTTGTGAATTTTTTCGTATGTTTTTTTTTTAAAACTTTTTTTCTTGTCGGTTTTTTTTTGTTTGTTTTTTTNNNTTTTAAATCCGCTGAGTCTGGAAAGACAAAAGTGAACCAGGACCCAGGACTCAGATACTAGACTCTTTGGGTGGCAAGTCCACGTTGGTGACGGACGTCACGATGGAGACGAGGCAGTCCGAGGTAGTGCCGTTGACGGATTTGCGGATCTGCGCGATGCGCTCCTCGACGCAGCCCGCCGAGAGCCGCGCCTCCGCGTCGTGGTCCCAGCACTCTTCGATGGTCACGCAGAGCTGCGCCAGGCCCTGCGGACGGCAACGGGGAGAAAACACCTTCAGCAACGTCACCTGCTCTGGGTGACGCCGAAATGAGTTCTGCTTTTATATTTCCTTCATATGTATTCTTAGCTCTGTAGACTATTGTTGTATGGTTTTATAGTTCCTAGCTAGGCCCAGTCCTTTTCCCACCCTGACAGGCAGAAAGACAAAACACATTCCAAAGGCTTCTATCCTATCTTGCTTTTTCCTGGGAACCAAGGATGAGCTACCCTCCCAAGACACTTTCTCATAAACAAAGTACACTGGTACCAATGGGGGGCTCCAGAAGAGGTTGAACCAAGAGGGGAATTATCTCTTTACCTGTGTTTCTAATTGGGGATTCTTGTGAATTATGTTAATTTGCCAAACTTACAAAAGTGTATTCGCCCTATGTGGGGTGGGCATTTTTCCATATCTGCCCCTGGAGACCTCCAATTAAAGACCAGTTTTTATATTACCTCTTATACTAATATTGTCACAAAAATGTGTTGTTTTATTTCTAGATCTTTAGGCATCATGGGCATCACCTTGGCAGAGAGTGGAGAGGTCCATTCAATACAGTCAATGCTCTAAAAAACCCTTACAAGTATTTTTTCCACAGTATGCCAATTACCATCAGATAAGCTTTAAAAATTACTTTAAATATGTGTTTTCATGGTTTTTTTAAGCATCTGCTTTCTAAGGCTTGGTCACATCCAGCCCCCAAAGTGCTTTTTTTAATATCAAAATAAATCCCAAGATTCAGCAGTTAGAGCTTTAAAAGACAACAAGTATGATTCCCATGATAAAATTGTGAGAGCTGGCAGCACTGTATCAGTTACTATGAAACCATTTGCTTTGTTTGCAATCACTTCTCTCGATACTCCCTAAATAACTGAATTCATCAGTGCTTGAAGAACGCAGCTCTTATTTGAACCCTCATTTGAAGTGGAACACTCAACTTTTTCTACAGTCCACAGCTCTCCCAAACCTATGGGAAATGAGTCAAGTACACCTGAGTCTAGCCAAATCTGTAGCAGGTCGGTCAAAATAGAGGCATTGGAGTTCTTACTGAAGCCCAGTGAGATGTCATCATCTCTCATCTTCCCAATCTAAGAAAAATCAGCTCTTTTATTAAAAATGTGAGCCTGAAATGAACAACCTCTGGGAAACCCACGCTGCATTTTGCTTCATTGTCTGCTTGCTTTCACATCTAATTAATTTTTCCTCCATAAACTGCTCCAAGTCTTGCGTGGTATCTAGCTTGTGAGGAGTGTGTCTCCAATGGTATGGATCGTTTTCTTTTTCTTAATGAAAGGACTTTATTTTCCATTCTTTCACCATATTAAAGGAGTGCTACTACAGCTCCACACGCTCCACATTCAGCACTAGCTGATTGTTCAGCTTGTTTAATCTCTAAATACAAGAGATAAACAGAAAAGGGAGCACAAAGGTGTTGAGCAACCCCTCGTTCCCCAGAGCTGACTCTGTCTAACGCTGGGAATGCATAACCACATCCCTCATTCCCATCACACAGGAAAATATTTTCCACTGTTAACCAGGAGGGACGTACGGGATGTTTTAGCCAGTGATCCTTGAACACGGGGCGCATCTTCTTGTGAACCACCACTTCTTGCAGGTCCTCAAGGGATGGGTGCTGACCTATTTCTTCTTCAAAAGGCAGCATGTATTCATCCACCGGACCTACCGTGCACACAGAGAATCAGGTTAGGGTAGAAATGGCCTCTGCAGAGCCACGGCCTCCCCATGCATGAGTGAGCTCCGGAGCAACCTCAACCCACTGCAACAAAGCCTGACGTTCACATGTCACTGCAGACAAATGTGATTTACATTCCTCCTGCACAATGGTCTTTGCTGTCCCTGCTGCTTGTCTGTCTATGCATTTTCCACCTCGTTGAGTGACGAATCTGAGCCCTCAGCTGGGCCTCCAGATACCACCTTTTTCTTGAGGAAGTTTGCCAGGTAGTCCGTGATTTATTTTAATAGAAAGACCAAATCAACCCATCCTCCCCGCATTTTAACACAACAATTCAACACGCAATAACCTAGAGAAAGGTTTCAGCATGAGCATAATTTCATTCTAGCACTGACTAGCAAGGTCAAGTATGTACAACACTTATAATTTCTTGCTTTGTGATCTGGCTTGTTCATAGGTTTGAGTCAACCCTGACACGCTGGAGCCAGATGCACTTGTCCCAAGTACCAGCTCCTAAGTGTAAAATGATTTCTGAATGCTTTAGTTATACCAGTTATGGCTGTGAACTGCCCAGGGCCACAGGAATGAGACAACTGTTGTGAGTATCAGTGCAGATGCTGGATGATAGCAATAACTTCTGCTTATTGAAATACCATTTGGCTTTTGGCAGTGCACAGATGATCTCTCAGAAACAGCAGCCTAACTGATGGGCTTCTCAGGGTGCTCTACGGCATCACTTACAGTTTCTCAGTAGCAAGAAGTGACCTCTTTCCACAGCAGAGATATTTCAAGAAGGTCTTTGCAGACTAAAATAAAAGAGCTGACCACTTCATCTGGTCATGAATTGTGGCACCAACGACACGATATTTAAGTACTCTAAAGAATGAAATCCCTAAACCAGCTTATCATTATTCTCGTCTACTCAATGGCAGTGGCTAAACCAAACTGAAACACTCGCTCCAATGGATGGCACAGGGTCACTTACGACTTTCCTTTTCTTCCAAGAGGAACCCAGGCTATGAAGAGCTGCACTGGTGATCTCCAAGCTAAATGTGCTGTTTACACAACATCACTTCTGAGCTGGAAGTGCAGATGAGACTCAGTGTAACTCCCCATCATCCCAAAGGAAGCCTTCCCTCTGATTCGACGGTGCTGTGTGTGGCACCTGGGATATCTCAACTGCCCGAATTGGCAGGAGATCACAAATGTGACAGGAAAGATGAAAGTGGATATTTGGGGCACCTCAACAGAGAAGGGCAATTCCTACATGAGTGTTCTGTGTACCACTGTCTTACCCTACTGTGGTCCCAGCTCCCTGCTCCTCCGGCATTCTACCTCGTTAGACCATAAATTTTTGAAGAAGAGACCTGCTGTCACCACACACCTATGCAGACATCCTAATTATAATCACACTCCTCAGTCCTACTGTAATGCTAACAAAAACCTTTGAAGTCTAGGTGAGGTGCTGTTGTTTTAGGAACTCGATATTCGGTTCAGAGCACCCACATCTGTACAAGAAGAAAAAAGTTGGAGGAAGCAGCCTTGGAGCTGCTGCAATGACATGACTGCTTCCCTCTCCTGCACGTGGCAAGGGTCACTAAAGGACAGATTTGGACAAGAAATTGGACAAGAAAAGATGCCCCACTTTACAGTATCACTTTAGGATAAAAAAAAGGAGAAAGGAGACACCGTGAAGTTCATACTTTTAGATCCTTCAGGAGAAAATGAGATCCTCCAATGCTGTAAATGAAACAACAAACCTAGCCCGCTGCTGAGAGAGGGCTTGATCAGCAAAAGTCAAAGATCAATAACTAATGACTTGTGATAGCAGGGAAATGGGCTTGCTGACCCAGGAAGATCCTTCCAGCCCCGTGTTCCTGCTATTTCACTAAGGTGCTTTCCATTCAGGCTACCCCACTGCCCTGCATAAGTGAGGTGACAGCCAAGCTGGCTGTGTGGCTCTTCTCTGGACCCCAAGGCATGCCCTGGTCACAGGCAGGAATGCAGAGTGCCACTTAGAGCAGCACAGAGCAGGCTCAGGACTAAAGGACACCCATCCTGTAGGGACCACCTTCCTGCTCTGAATTCTCAGAAATTTGCACAGTAACCAGCACAGTAAAAAGCACTTTGAGACTTGAGCACTTACAGAGGTTATTATCTACAGAGAGTAACACCTTATGTAAAAAAACAAATGAAAAACAGGTTAGCTGCTTTTAATAAAAACATGCCATTGTTAATTTTTATTTTTCTGAACAGAGACAGATCCATTCTCTGGACCACTAAACCACACTGAAACGGAGCCCTCCCCAGGGAGGAGAGGATCTTTATTCTTACCATCAACTGCTCTACATCTGGAGACGAGCTCCCACAACACCAGTCCCATTGCATACATGTCTATTCTCAGGAAGGCGTCTCGTTGGAAGTTGATTGCTCCCTCTAACACTTCGGGAGCCATGTACCTCCTCGTTCCCACCTACAGAGAAAAAACACAGCTCAAGTTACATCGCATTTGGGCCCCTCGGCCTCTGCTGGCTGGAGGTGAGTGACAGCTGGTTTCATTAGCCTGGAGGCCACTGCTGCTAAAGGTGCACCTCGCTCGAAAAACAAGCAAAGGGGAGCTGCTGCTTCTGACACCGATTCTCATTAAGATCACTCGAGTCCAGATAAGCTACATGAAGGAGAAAGCCAAAGTGCAAGGCTACGTGTGTGATACTCGTTCAGTGCACGCTGCAGGTCTGCATCCCGCTGCATGCTGCTCCAGCAGCAAACCCTGCAGGAGAAAATGCTGTCTTTGGAGACACACAGAACACCCTGAGGTCAAGTCTGACTTGGTTATCCTAATTGTTGAAAGTTCAATCCTCTTTCATTCAAAAAAAAACAACCCTCCAAAAAACCCACAAAAAACAAACAGATAGATTTAAAAAACCCCAACAAAACACACCAAACCCCCCCAAAAACCCAATTGACCAACCAACCAACCAACCCAAAAAACCAAACCAAACAAACAAACAAACCCCAACCAAACAAACAAAAAACCCACACAAAACCACCCCACCAAAANNNAAAAAAAAAAAAGAGAAAAATTGATATATCCTGAAATAGTAGGAATGGTAGGAAAAGGTGTTGGTTTGACAGCCCTGGGTAAAATGAGTTTCCTACATCCACAAGAATAGTAAAGCATGAACCCTGCAAAGTCTGCCCTGCCCTTGCTTGCCACGGTTTGGAAAAGACATCCTCTTGTTTTGAGGGAATTCAGTCCTCATTATAGTGCCTCCATTGTTATGTTTTGTATATACTCATATAGCTCATAATGTAGCAGAGTAGACAGGACAGCAAGGGAAAAAGCACCTTTTTAACACGAGAATTGAAACACCTTTAATAATTTCCTTTAAGGAAATTCTCATCTGTTCTTGCTGTTACCTGAGGCAGTAGGGACAGAGTGAAGCCAGGATATGAAAAGATGTGCAAAATACTGGAAAAGTCAAAACAAAGGTGACAAAAGTGAGGAAAGCTGGGGAAGGCTAACCCAAAAGAGTGTTCATTCCTTCCGAGATAAAGGTAAAAAAGAGAGGCTGCACTGGAGATGGGAATTCAGAAAACCCTGGAGGCACAAGGAGGGGATGACGGACTTGCTGTGCCCTGGCATGAGAGCAGAATGAGGGGCTGCTTGCTGGAACACAAAGGCAGAAAATTAAGAACCCATAAAATTGTAGTATATTGTTTACACAGTGCACAGCCAACTGTGCCAAAGGTCACCCAAGCAGCCAGCCTGGCTGAATTCTTAAAATTAAATCAATAATTTTAGGATTATTAATATTTGTATTGTGGTATTAGTATTAATATTTAGGAGCTTTAATATTTGTGTTAGGGCCTAGAGAAGTGGTCTGTGCAGCAGACTCCAAAACTAAACACTTTTAAGATTCAGCTGGACTGCCTTGCCTTGCTTTGGTCAAGAAAGCTTGGACCAGATGATCCTCGAGGTCTCTCCCAACATGGTATTCTGCAATTCTATGATTCTATGGACATTTATTACCGAAACAATAAGGAGTCAATGAGTCCTGTGTCTGAAGGAGGAAGCCATCTGACCCCAGGGCTTGGGGGGGCTTCACCTGCACAGCAGTCAGAGGGGTTTGAGCACCCTCCCCACTCACACAGATTAAAGCAGCTCCCAGAGTTTATGTCTGAGTGCAAGTTTTTATGGAAGAAATAGGTATCTCAAAGAGAATTAAATGCATCTATACAAATTAGCCCCCAAGTCCAGAGGAGCTAGGGCAAGGCCAACTTTTTAAAAAAGTTAAAGGTAATGATTACCTGTCCATGAGTGTCCCCTGGAGGTTTTCCAGGTTCGAACCGTACAGCCAGTCCGAAATCAGCTAGCACAGCTGTCAAGTCGTTCTTCAGCAAGACATTTTTACTCTTGAAGTCCCTATGGACAAGCCAAGAAGTAAGGGAAGGGTTTATCATGGCATGTGTCTAAATCACATTGCAGCACATTGTATGTCTATGGGCTTAGCAGCTCCCAGTAAATCAGCTCCTTTCTTCCCCAGCTTCCCAGCTTGGCCAGTGCTGACAAACCTGGCTTCTCCTCACTGCCCTTGTCCCCGAAACACAACCAAGCAGCTCTGAGCTGACCAGCACAGAGTCAGCCAAACTCTACAGTGAATTAATCTCAAAAAAACATCTGATCTGAAGGGGCTCTTTTAATTAGAGCAAGCTGTATATAAGACACCATTTCTTGCTTCAATACCAGCTCTGGATCCCCACATCTGGGCCCTTCTCATTCCCAACAACAAAACCAAGGCAGGTTAAGGGAGTAGATTACTCTTTATCCTAGTAAGGCTGTTTGTTCCTATCTACAAAGTTAGAACTTTCTGGAAATCAGCAGATTCTGGTGAGACTCTCTCCACCCTGACTACACGCTTCAACAGACTTTTGCCATAGTCATCTATTAGCCTTCTGTTGTAATTGCTGGATTGATCTTCCCTGGAGAATTCGGAGGGTTGGAAAGCAAGCAGGGCAGGGGATGAGGCCACTCTCAGACACACTGTCAGGATCAGAGCAGGCAGCTGACAGGCAGGTGTAAGAATCTGCAGCAGGGACGGTGGGTCTGTGCTTAAAGGGGACGTTTGTGTCAGTCCCGTGCTGCAGCGGGATCATTTCAGGGCAGCTCAGGTAAATCTGCAGGGGCTGGGAAGGGTGGGGGTTGGAGGAAGATCACACTGAAATGCCTAACCAGTCAAGCTCTGTTCCCTGGGCTTCCTGCATTTTCATCTGAAAGGGAATGTTTGGCAATCTAATTAAATTACAGACCTTAGACAGCAGATGGCAATTGTCCTGTATGCTCAGCATTATAATTTCCCTATCATCAATTCACTCGGTGACCCTGCTGATTGCAGGACATTGCAGGCCTGCACAAAATAATTAATGAGGGCAGATACGATTGTTCTGCACTAGAGAGACCTGTCAAAATTCTTTGTGAAGAGAGAAACTGCTGGACCATAGAGAAGGGGCTGCTCTCTGCAGCCTCGGATGCCAGAGCATCAGCTCAAAGCACTGCAAGCAAAAATCATCCTGTGCTACCCGGCCCCTGATTCTGAGCTTAAAATATCAGAAGAGAGGATTTATCCTTTCTAAGCTAAACACAGCGTGATGGGCATTTCTGGCTTGAGGATTAAGATGGGGGAAGTGGGTGTGAAGTTGGAGGGCATCGTGCAGCCAGTGAACCCCGGCAGAAACCAGCCTCCATTACCTCTAGGGACACAGTACAGCTTTGCAGAGCCTCCCAAGCGTTGGTAGCCCTCCATCACACAGAAAAACTGCCTTTGCCACTACCTCTCTCCTTAGAGACTGCCCGCTTCCATGCTGTAGCAGTTTCCCCACAGGCTTAGGAAACAGCCATCATCTAATGACATGGATAAACGCCTTTGCTCGCTCAGCATTAGGGGATTATGCCCTCAGGATGGTACAGATTGTGCACGAGATTTTTGCAAAGCGGTGGCTCGATGAGGACCACACAGAAATTGTCGGACAATCTGCCTGAATGATGTGGTTCCGAGGTGAAACAAGATGTAAACCAGCGTTACTGAACGGGCACGTGCTGCTGTTGCTCACCTGCAGCGCCCTTCGGGCACGCAACAGTTAACTCCTACATCTTGAGGCATGATGCAGGGATTTCCCTTTGCAATTCCATTTTTTCCCCCTATTTCCATACAGTCCCCCATTTTTTCCACACTTTGCTTCCTTCCTTCCTTCCTTCCACAAACCACCTTGAAATGGCAAGTCTGAGCTGCAATGCAAATGTATCCAGGCCAGGGAGAAGGACCTAGTTAATCCAAGCCATGCAAAGTAGAATTCCCATAACATCACATGCATTAGACCATCCTAAAGTGGTCACTGACAGAGAAAAGTGGCATGAAAAGAAGAAAATATTTTTTTCATATAGCGCTTCAAACTAGGGAATACAGAGCAAACAGACTGTGAGTAATGGTGAGTTAATTCGATTGAGACACTGGAGATTTTATTTTCAGCTTCCACGTGGGGGCACTTTTGCACCAACAAGTGATTCCATAACCTTAATCCTCCTTGTAGTGCCGGGGGCCAGAGAGGAGTTGGCTGAACCCCTGCCCAGCAGTGACTGGGGGGTTCCACCTGGCAACCCCAGCATCTCCATCCATGTGCGCTGTGGGAAGCCATTCAAAAACATCCCCCACGCCCCCCTCCCCAGATTTAAAATGCATTTAGTGTTTTCTTTCAAAAATAAAATTAAAAGGAGTGGGGTAATCCGAGGGAAATCCCTTGTGTCCTGAAATCCCTCATCCACTAGGTATGTGCTAAATTCACACAAATGCTGCATTCTCCAGCTTTTATCACTTGCTAAATGGACAGGGACACTAATGAGCACGATCTGTTGCTTTAAAGCCTTTCTATAGCCTTCCTCCATTCCCCACCCTCAGGAATTTTCATCTATAAACCACTGCCTTTATTCTACAGGGACAAATGTCAGGGACACAGGGGTCAGCTCCAGGAGCAGCACAAAGGCAGCTGCAGGTTCTTTCAACAGCCCCAAGCTCTTCAAAACTTTCAGGTTTGGGGAGGTGGGGTGTTTTGGGGGCAGGGATACCCTTGCAAAAACAGGGATTATCTTGCCATACATGAAGCCAGGCCTGCTAGAGCGGGTACAAATTGCTGCAGCTGGACGTGGGGTTTAAGTCCCTCCTAGATGAAATGCGGTGGGTGGCGGGGGAGTATGGCCACGGATTACGGGCTGTAAATCCCTTCTGGAAATCTCCTCCATCCTGCCCTGCCACGAGCAAACCACTTAGAAGAGATGCTTTAGTCTAGGGCAAGCAGTGTGGGACTTTGGAGAAGGGCTAAAGCGTGAGGATGGTTTAACCCACTGCTTTCCTGCTGTCCCCACTGCGCTGCCACCCAGGTGGGCTGAAGCATGTGCCAGGAGGTCTCAGGGACAGGGTGGCACCTGCTGTGGTGTCCCTCATAAGCACCCTGGCATGATTTGGGCCTTATAAAATTACAGGGAAAAATCACTAGCGGCCATTTTCTGCCTTTCCACAGTTTCTCCATTTTTTTTTACCTAATGATCAAAAGCTCTGTGGGAAGACACGCAGTGGAGTTATCAGTCTAAAACAGGCAAAAATAGGCTCCGACTCCTGGTACAGCCATAGAAATACACGGATCATAAATGTCATGATATTATCCAGCAAAGTCCTTTCAAAGAGCACTTCTGCAGCAACCAGAATTCCCTTCCCACCACAAGGGAAGAGCTGATGGAAGAGGGAAGCCCCTACCCTTCGGACATTTGCCATCACCCACTACCAACTGCGCTGTTCCACAGGCAAGACGCTTACTTGCCCTTCACCATTTTACATGTGGTTGAAAAAAATTCTTGTCTTAGCACAGGATTTGCTGGGTTTAAAGGCCTTTACTTCCTAAAAGCACAACCTCCCCCATTCGACAGCATCATTTCAAAGGCAGTGCCAACGAAAGAGGCTTTACCTGTGTGCTATGGCAGGTTTGTGTCCTTCACCTTTGCACCAGGGGACATCTTCATGAAGGTAGGACAAGCCACGGGCCATTGTTTCTGCAACATGGCAGAGTTCGTTCCAGCTGATAATGTTGCCCTTCAGGTAATCCGTCAGAGAACCCTGCAGAACAGGACATTGACAGTTCTTAGTCCTAGACCCCTCTACGTGACAGATGTGCCAACTCATCAGTTTAGAGAATGGTTTAGAGAGTGTTTGAGAAATCTGAGTCTTGATTTAACAGAGGGGAAGAAATCACTAGTGAAAGTAAAAAGAAGAAATAAAAATCAGAAACATCCATGAGTTTTCAGCCCTTGACAGCGCAGACATCCTGATGTCCACTTATCTGCCAGGGAAGGAGAGGGATGTAAGGAAGGGAAAAAATAATCTTTTACCAGAGCAGTTCATCTAACCTAAGCAAAGGGGAAAGCCTTCCATGCAAGATGATGCATGGTATCAGCTGGTTGTGGCAATGATTGACTCAGTAGACCTTGGATTTAACAGGGGGATAACACTGCTGGCTCAACCCCAGATTTGCACATCTGTTTTAAGTGTTAGTCATGCTTTATAACTAAAGCAATCCATGAAATGGGAGATGTGCCCCAAGCCTCAAAAGCAAACATGGAGCCCATCTGCATGGGGCAAGTTGGGTCTGCAAAATCTGTCTCCCGTGATGCTCATCTACGCACATCGAGAGATGTTGACCTCCATAGACGTGAGCTGTGGCCTTTTGTGCCTCTCTCTCTTCCCAGGTCCCACCTTTATTAATCCTTGTTTGTGTAGGAAAGCCTTGAAAGCTAAAGGAAGGGCCCTTGAAGCAGGGGAGCAGGAGCACTTCGCTGCCACAGAGTCATGGCCCACCAGGAACAGACTGGATAGATCACAGGGATTATAACCCTGCTGTATCACAGCCAGCTCCCTCTCTGCCTTCCCAAAATGCACGTGCAATGATACATTACCTTGTCGTGGAAAGCTGTGATCAGCCAGAGCTCTGTCTCCAGGTTTGTCCCCCTTTTCTCTGCTGCGATAAATTGCAAAAGGTTTTCATGCTTCATGCCAGGAGTGTTGAAAATCTCCCTCTCACTCTGCCAAGATTGCTTATCCTGAAGCAGGGAGAAATGCACCATCAAAGATCACGCTTCCCTTTAAAGCAAACAGCTCCTTCAGTTCAGTCAGAGCTGCTCACGCTACTCTTAGAATCATGCTCCAGTGTTAGGATGTGATGTATCCCTTCAAAATGAGTCTGTTTTCCCTAAAGAAGAAAGACTGGAAATTGCTGTCCTCAGTCTCCCCTCTCCAAAATTATCCTCAGCTATTCCTAAAGGACATGTGTGGGGAGTGGAGAGGAAGCCAAACTCAACCTTACTGAGAAATGAGATTTGTCAAGATCTCCTAAGGATATTTGCAAGAAGAAAGCCTGTGCATACAGCACCCAGAACAGCCCTGTAGCTGTAATTGTTGCAATTGCAAAATCTAATCTAGGCTCTATTGAATATTTACTGGTAGGTCACAGCTGGCTCGGACAGAAGATGTGCAGATCTCCTTTAGCAACGCTATGACAACAAACACGAGGTGAAAAAGTAATGAAGGAGACAGCGGAGGAGCACAAAGATGTTTTAGTCATTTTTCTTTCACTTGACTTTTGATTGCTTTACTCTTTTCATCTGCAATTCCTAGAGAATCGAGTCAGGAGTGTTCAAAGGTTTCCTAGAGCAGAAGACAGGAGCTGACAGAAACGCTGCAGTGCAATTAGCTTTCACAGCACCGGGGCTCTGCCTTTGGAGGCTGTAAACTGCTCACCGGGTTTGGATCCAGATTTACAACCCGCTCAGGCAGGACACACAAAGCCGGGGCTCTGGACCTTTGTGTGCACTCTGGGCACTGCAGCTGCACCCCGCCTTGCTGGATTTAAACAACACAGGGAAGTTAAAATACCCTGTAGGTTTCAGAATGTGCTTGTTTTTGCCCTTCTTGCAACAAGTACTACTACAGGAAGCATTTGGTAATGAGATAACGCAGGGAGAAGTGTAGGAAGGAAGGGTCCTTGAACTTTTTCCCCCAGCAGAAGAGCCCAAATGCATCTTTGTTATGGTCTCAAAAACCGTAATCTCCATAGGCACTTAGAGCATCTCAGCGCTGGTGAGGAAGCCCCTGGCAAGTAAGAACCTAATGCAGTGTCCCTCTCACCTGAATAGGGAAGATTTTCACTGCTACGTAGTCGTTCATCAGCTGAGCCTTCCACACGCAGCCAAAGCGTCCCCTGGCCTTGATCTCCAAGAGCTGCAGGGGCTTTAGGCCAACCAGGGGAGAAGGGGGTGGCGGGCCAGGGTCCTGCACAGGAGAAAAAAACCACTGTCACCAGCTGAAGCTGGACTGTAAAATAAAGGGAGGGGAGGAATGGAGACACTGCATGTGGGGAAAGAAGCGTGAAGAAGTGACATTTTATTTAATACAAATTATTTAGGTGTACTGTTTGCAGCAAGAACAGCCTGAAATACCCTGTGTTGCTTGCTCTGTAGAATATTGGTATAGAACACATGTAACAGTCTACACCTCCAAGTGTCTCTTTGTGACACTACTGCCTGTCATGCTCTGGGCAAAACCTGAATTCTCCTGTGTTTTCAAAGCAAAGGCTATTTTGGGCTGTAAAGCACTGATGTCCTCAAGGCTACCTCCTGCCAAAAGTGGGAACCTTTTGATCTTTGTGACCAGACAGCAAACTACATCTAAAACCTCCCACTGCTCTTCACTACGTTAGTATGTTCCACGTCACCCCAGCCACGGGCAGTGAACAGCTCTGTCAGCATCATACAGATCATATCTGCTTAAACTCTGCTTTTGTCCAGGGGAACAACTTAACCCCGCAGGATGCATGGGGTTGGAGCTCTGTCCTACCTGCTTTAGATGGGAAAGGTTCATAGTATCGTAGAATGGTTTGGGTTGGAAGGGAACCTTAAAGATCATCCAGTTCCAACTCCCCTACCGTGGGCAGGGACACCTTCCACGAGACCAGGGTGCTCAGAGCCCCATCTAGCCTGGACTTGAACACCTCTAGGGATGGGGCAGTCACAACTGCCCTGGGCAACCTGTGCCAGGGCCTCGCCACCCTCACAGGGAAGAATTTTTTCCTACTGTCTAATCTAAACCCATTCTCTTTCAATTTTAACCCATTCCCACTTTTCCTGTGGGAATGCTTTTTACACGCTCTTGTAAAAAGTCCCTCTCCATCTTTTTTGTGGGCTCCCTTCAGGTACTGGAAGGCTGCAATTAGGTCACCCCAATGCATCCTGCATCCATTCTCTGAGGGCTCATAAAACCTGAGCTTCGTCAGGGAAAGCATCTTCCCTCCTCCCACAAAGCTGGCAGGAACTTTATCATCTCTCAGAATCTCTGATGCTCTACAAAGTTGGCTGAAATCAGGCAATGGGTTTGAGAGTTTGGGAGGAAGGGCAGCCACCAAGCAGGGCTAATTCCCTCCCTCGGGTATCTCAGACATGGGGATAACCCCACCTAAACCCATCGGTCGGACACTTCCATGGAGGCCAACTGTGCCACCATAAATAGAGAAGAAAATTTAGGCCACCTGAAAAGAGTGAAGCAAAAGTGGATGTGAACATACACTGAGCAGCCTCCGTGCCTTTTGCAAGGCCCAAGCAAAGGGGAGCGTCTCCCTCACCTCGATGATGTCCACGTGGCCGTAGGGAGGCTTGCGGTGCCGGTACATCCAGAAGGCCAGCAGGATGGCCATGGACAGCACTGCGATGGGCAGCAGGGAGTACACCAGGATGTTGAGCAGGGAGGGTGTTGGCGGCGGCGGCTCGTATATGACTGGGAAGAAAGAGCAGGGTAAGCGAGGGAAAAGGACCTTCAGGAGTGCAGAAGCACTGTCAGCTGCACATCCAGAGGCGACCAAACCCCATCTGTCCCTCCCTTCCAAAGCTGACAATGCTGGCTGGCACGTCCCATCGCACCCAACAATATTCACAAGGCTCCGTGGTTTTCTCTTCTCCATAGAAGTGCTGTTAGTAATGGAGTTACAATTGCCCAAACCACACTTTGCAAGCTCCATCTGACCTTTATTTAAGATAGGTATTTCTTGTTGGGATACATAAAAGCAGAACATTTCCTCCTCTTAACCCTTCCAAATGTATTAAGAGAGCACGAAATCCCTTGCAGCGTTGCTTTACCTTTCACAGTGATTGACAAGTTGTCAGTTTTTAGTAAAATGCTGCCGGAGCCACAATCAAATGCACTATTCCCACAGTAGTTCTTGTTCCAAATTACATCAGTGCAGTTGAGACACAAACAATGGGAATACTAAATGGAGCCATGTTGCTATGTTGGAGACAGGGAAGGAAAAAATAGCAAGACTTGCCAAATTAAACAAAAAACTGTGAGAGAAAGAATATTTGCTACTAGGTTGCTACGGGTACGTTAATAACAGGAGATAATATAACCCATGTAAACAATTAAAAACCTATCAGGAAAGCCCAGGAAAATCTGATAAAGGTCTATTGGAACATCTCAGTAAATGAAGGTAGTTCAAAGCAGTAGAAACCAACCTAAGGAAAAGATTCACCTGCTTTAATAGTTTCTATTGAATGATACTTTATAAAGTATACATCAAAAAGAATCATTGTTTTTCTATTAGCCTCTGAAGAAGGTCCTGCTATTACTTTTCTTCCTTGATGCATATCCACAGACTCTGAAAGCTGACACACACCCTTTCCCTTTCAGTCCCCAGACCAACAAACCAGAATCAAATGCAAAAATCCCAGAAGGTATCTGGAGACTTGTGACCTATGAAATTAATGAGGAAGGTGTCAAACACCTTTTAATATTTTGAGGCTCAATCCATGCTGTATAAATCACTCTGCCTTCTTTCTCTTGTGTGGGATTTTGTTTTGTAACATCCCACGGTGAACTGTCCACCATAAAGAAAACCTAATCCTTACTGATGGCATCCATTGTTTTAGCCACAGAGTGAAACAACCTTAAAAAACTATTCTTAAAGAACTGCAGCAAAAGGATTTCTGACTTTGTAACTGAAACATCCAACAACTCAATGTTGTTATGAAGCTGAATCAGAGGAGGTTTATGTTGGATATCAGGAAAAGGTTCTTCACCCAGAGGGCGGTTGGGCACTGGAACAGGCTCCCCAGGGAAGTGGTCAGAGCACCAAGCTCAGAGCTCAAGGAGCATTTGGACAACGTTCCCAGGCACATGGTGTGAATCTTGGGGGTTTCCTGTGCAGGGCCAGGAGTTGGACTCGATGATCCTCGTGAGCCCCTCCCAACTCAGGACATTCTATGTTTCTATGAAAGTCATTGGAAACTGGGTCTAGAGGAAGAGACCCCAGCTGCCCGTCCTCCCAGTCACTCACCTTCCGGGCCGGTGACTTCAGGCAAATGGGTAAATTTCTCATTGCAATAGTTGCCCTCGCAGCAGCAGAAAAACACCTGAGGGTTTTCTTCTGTGGCCACGCACTCCTGCCTGCGCCAGGGAGGGACGGACACGGAATGAAGGAGAGAGAAAAACAACGTCAGCCAGCTCCTGCCTCTTGTCTTTGGGAGCCAACCTGCCCCAAATTGTCTTCTCCACACACCTTCTCCTGCAGCTGTGCTGCACAGATCAGCAGTCTCCACTTAAAGAAAACAATTTGGCACTCAAATACCCCAGTGGATAGCAAAGACCCTTGAAAAGACTGTAAAGGAAACAAATGCTTCCATATGTACTGAGGGCATTAGATGGTGAGTAATAAATAACAGCCGCCTCTGCTAACGAAATGAGAGGGAGAAAAATGACAGAGAGACGCCTCAGTCCCTGAACAGTGACTTTCCCACAGCCCATATGAACGCTGCCAGGGCAGAGGAATATTTGATCATGCAATTAAAGATTGTGCCATAAAGCACACATGACGAGGGCTGAGCTAAGGCTGCTCCCACAGACTTGAGCATCACGAGCTCTGCACACTCGAAGGGCACCAGACAGCAGCAGCAACAGCCCTGCTGCAGCAGGAGGAGGCTGCAGGTCTGAGGGCATGCGGTGATAGTTCAAGGTAATGGCTTTAAACTGAAAGAGGGCAGGTTTAGGTTGGATGTTAGGGACAAATTCTTTACTGTGAGGGTGGTGAGGCACTGGGACAGGTTGCCCAGAGAAGCTGTGGGTGCCCCATCCCTGGAAGTGTTCCAAGGTTAAGGTTGGATGGGACTTGGATCATCCTTGGTCCTGTGGAATGTATCCCTTCCCAGGATACATTGGGGGCTGGAACTAGATGATCTTTAAAGGTCCCTTCCAACCCTAACCATCCTAGGGCCCTATGATTCTCATTTTGTTTCTGGGGTTTTTAAGTTTAATTTTCAAGTGTCATCTCCTCCATAAAAAGCTTGTTTCTGCACAAAAACTTTTAAGAAAATCAGGTTGCAGCTCTCATTTTCTGCCTTTGCCTCTCAGCCAGGTACTGCTACAGCCTTCCCAGCACTGATTTCCTTCCACATTGTGCACGGCCTTAGGGGACTTCCACGGATCAGACCAACTCCACCTCCACACATCCTCCCTCTCCCCACAGATCAATGCCAAAAGAGATGTGCAGTGATTTTTGCAGTACTCTAGCTGTCATTTCTTTCTGTTTCTTAAATGCTGCTTCCCTTCCCTGCCACCTTTTGCTATGCTACACTCTGCTTTAGTTATTAGGCTTGCAGAGCTGCTCTCCGCAGAGAACTGTATCAAACTATTTCCTGAAGCCCAGCTAAATTATATGCATAACTTCCTTCCCTCGACCACTTGGAGGAAGTAGCAAAACAATCATATGCGTTTGACATTATTACTCATTTCTGAACCCAAGCCAAGCCTCCCTTTCTGTGGTATCACTGACATACTGCCACGAGAAGAATGGAAAGGGCTCTCTTCAGTCCTAACGCTGAGTAGTTTTCAGTGCTTTATTCCCTTTGAGGGAAAAAACCGGCTGTAGCCAAACTGCCTTCTCCAAGGTCTCAGCTGGGAAGCACTTGGTTTGTTTTTCGGGCTCTCATTTTTTTAAACTTCAAAGCCAAAAAGCGGCCATTTGACTTATTCAAATGAACAAAGATGTTTCAACAAGTTAAACAATGTTTCCAGATGCTTTTTCGTGAAATCGGATAACAAGCCATTTGGATTTAACAGCATCGGCGTTGGAGCCTTCAATAGAAAACACATCCTTTGCTAAATCTGTTGGTTAAAAAATCAAGCTAATGAGTGGAAACAGCCTGCTCCACATCTGCAATTCATTATCCCTGTCTCTGAGTGAAGCCATCCAGGTATGTACGACATGTTACACTTAGCAAATATTACAAATGAGACGGTGGGAGAGAATGACACATTTTTCTGTGGCTCCGTTTCGGAGCGGCTCACGTGCTCTGCAGGGGAATGTGAACATGACCTCTCCGGCAGGGCTGTGTAAATAAACGACAGCACACAACTCGGTTTTTAAACACTACCTTTTTCCTATAACCTTAAATGTACATGTGCCACGTTCTTGTTTCCTCAAGATAAAGAACAGAGTAAGGAGCCGTCACCCTCGACGTCCCACCCCTTGCACTCCGAAATTTTTCCCCGTTCTAGCGACAAAAGAGGCAGCGCTCAGCACATCCCAGCACGTGCTGCCCGTGCTCCAAGAGCAGCAGCAGCAGCCAGCAGGACAGGACCATGCCCTGCATCCAGGGAGACAGAATACAGGGGCATTTGCCAAGGCTGCTCCCAGAAACTCGGCATCCAGAAGTGCCAGAGACACAAAGGGCATCAGCACAGCACCGCTGATCGAAAAATCATCTTTTTAGCCTTTTTTGCCACCTCGGGATGCTGCCTGCATGAAAGTCTGCCAAGGGCGCTCAAGGGAAGAGAAAAAATGAAAAGGACTGCATTTAAAGAGGCTTTATTCCTTTATATAATTAAAGCTAACCTTTATTTCAAATGTTGCTTTTGATACTTGTACTGTTTTTTAATTCTCAGACGGTCTTTTAGCTTTGCCCTGGAACTTGTGGCTTTGAAAAGTCAGGCTGTGGGATACTGGATGCTCAATTCTATGGCTGCAAAAGGCTGGTGAGGAGCCCTGGAAACTTTTTACCATTGTAACAGAGCAACACATTATGACAAAGTTTAAGAACCACTACATCCCTGCAGAGACACTCAGTGACAATACAAGTGTCACTGGATACGAGAGCAGGCACTGAAAGGAGAAATCTGTTTACAGTAAACACTTCTGCTTGGAAGAAGGAAATTACAGTGACCTTCTATTCTCAGAAGAATCGGCATTAAGATGACTAATGGGCCAAGGAGGATTGATTTATTGGGAAAGAATAAAAATTTAACTATATATAGAGCTTGGCTACTCAATTGGCAAGGGAATAGGTGTGGTAGGAAAGTAACCCTGGAGCTAAAAATAGAACAAAGATGAGGAACAACTCACAGCCGAGATAAGCCAAGACAACAGGCACAAAAGCAGGGGAAGTGTACAGCACCAAAGGGAGAAAACACTGCAGCCATGGGACAAATCTAGTCCCAGCTTAACCCCACGGCTTAGCACCTGATGTTCCTAAAACTTTCGGGACGAGAAGCTACAAAGATGCACAACTGAGAATTGCACAAAGGTGAGATCGACCTACATCGGTGTTATATCAAGGCAAATCCTTGAATTTTATGTTGCTAATCCTTATTGAAAGGGCTGGGCTTGGCTTGGTTTGTTGATCATTGGTTTGGGGTTTTTTTCAACAAAAACCCTGAGCTTAGAGCTACTGAACATTGTCCTTTTCAACTGCGAAACTTCATAGGGCTGTTTTCTTTAGCTGTAATTCTTTTCCCCTCTGTAGAATTGCATCAAGGGAAGTGAGAAAAGACTAGTTAATTTTCCCAGCTATTTAATGAGGCTGGAGCCTTCCTACTACAAAACCTCGCTCCTTTTCAGCTCTCTACAGGCAGTGCCACACAAACTCACATTGCTTTGCTGCCCCACTCTTTCTCCTGGCCCTTCTCTTCACTCAGCCAAAGAACAGTGGAACTTTTTGCCGCATCACAAACGCCAGAATATCTCAACCCCTAACCACCCCCAGATATCTGTGCTTTTCTGGACAGCTCCAAATGATTCCGGGTTTTCGCTTCTATCACCAAATGCTCCTGGAAGAACATATTGCTCTTCATTTCATGGTACAGGACAGGTTTTGCAATGAATGCCAGAATTATCAAAGCTTTGCTAGGGAAAAAAAAACCCAACAAAACAAAACACAACACAAAACCACTAAAAGTACCTTTTGCGGCTTCTATTTAGAAAGTCAAAGCAGGTAAGTGACAATTCTGAGAGCTGCATTAGCAACAGAAGTGATTACAGGGGATGATTTTGCCAATTAACTTGGACTTGCCTTCTTTTCCCCTATGCAAAAAATCACGAGCTTTTATACTTAGAGGATTGATTAAACCTGTATTTAGATAAACCAGTTGGGCTATTACCTGTCATAGCAGTTGAAGTCATCTAGCCAGCAGCCTTTCTTCACCAGCTCGATGGAGCCCGAGTTGTTTCTCCAGGAGGCATAGCAGTGGAGCCGCTTGTCCTTCTCCCCCTCGCAGCGCTCCACGCCGCTCTGGTTGGTCTTCTCCAGCTCCCAGTTGGCATTGTAATAGATGCACTCCCTTGTCTCAGCCTCCCCATGGCCTGGTCCTGAAAAAGAAATCAAGCCCCAAGAACATTCAAGTAAAATCAGAAATAAATCTTGGTAAACATGTCTCCACATGGCCGTGTTTTGGGTGGTGCATACATTTGATTCCTTGGGAGCTGAGCAGCTCGCCAGTGTGAGCTTCAGCACAGTGTGGAGATTATTCCTCTCCTCTGGGGTGAGGTGGGGGATGGAGAGGTCAGATTTGCCTAAGGTCACACAGGAGCTCATGGCGAAGTCAAGAGCCCAGCTGAGAACTTTCCAGATCTCCTCTGGACAGTGCTTCAACCTTAGGATCCTAGAAAAGGGGATGCACAAGGCAACGCACACCCAGTAATGTCTAACCACAGAAACCCCGATTAGGAAAGACAGCCTCCCAGGGTGCTGCTTGGTGCTTGCTGGGATGTCCTGCAGTGGAGTTACTCTCCCTCTCCAACACTGCTCTGGGAAACATCACCTAAAAATACACAGTATCTTCCGTGGGTAGGATGTAACTGAGGACAGATAATATTCATCCTGCAGAGGAGGGCCACACCAGTGGCCATTCCTCGCTTGGAGCTGGGTTCAGGCTTATTTGGGTGAGTCTCCATATGACAAATGCCATGTTTTTAGCTGCAGTTGACACAGCTCACGGTGCCTCTCCACCCAAACAAGACCTTCAGCAGCAAACTCTGTTCCCCAAACAAGACTGGCCACCCCAAACAAAGGAGTCTCCGTAGCCTGTGGGTCTTTCCTCCTTTAGAACCTTGTGCCAAAGGACTGTGGAGCTCCTACTGGCCCCAGGGAAACAAATCCCCAATAGTCACCATGTGGCAGAACTGAAATGCAATTGCAGACACATCCATTAAAACCAGAGTCAAGTAAGGGAACACTGATATCTGCAGGTGACCTCTTTTGTCCTAAACCTTAGAAATCCTCTCTTCATCTGGAAATAGTCTTCTTTGTGGCATTTTGAGGATTAGTTTAAAATAAAATGAAGAATGAAACAAACACACATCTTGCAAGCAGACAAACACAAAAGGTACCATGTGCCCTGTACCGTGAAGCTGATGATTCTGTAAATCCTGAAATGCCCTGCAGCCATCTCTCTTTGGGATTACCCAACCTAAGGCAAGGTCAGGCCTGGCCATTATTTTGATGGATTGCAATCATGGAAAACGTAGGTATCTCAATAAAATGTGTTGACAACTGGGTAGAAAACACAAATAGGTCCCGCAGGGTGGTGAAACAAAAATGCTGCGCTCCCAGAATAGCCAGACCTCTGTGAAGGCTAGAACTAGGTTTCTAGCTGGAAAACCACAGTTCTGAATAAGCTAGGGGTGATGTGTCCAAGATGCTCCCAATCCCAACACCTGGACTCAGCAGCGGGTAATTTTCATGGCACGGAGCAAACTCATCACACTGGGAAAATCTCTTTGCAGGCTGAAGGAGGTGTTCAATCCTTCAGAACTCTTTTTAGGAAGACTGCTTGATTTGCATCGTGGGAGAGACTGCAGGGGAGTAGGGGTATGAGAATGTCATAAAGCTGACTTCTGAAACTGGAAATTGCATTCAAAGCGCACACGAACGAGAGCTCAATTTCAATAGCACCTGCAGGTTTTATCAGCCCTTGCAAAGCTCCATCAGAGTTTTCCTCTGACAAGTTGCTTACAATAATGAAAACAACCTACCAATATCCCTCAACAGAGAACAATGTCAATATTGACACTCCTTGTTAAAGCCTTGATATTTGTTCTCTTGATACTTACACCATGCATTTTTAGGGCAGATTAAGCATTTTTGCTAAATACTGGTTAAATCAGCAGGAAAGCAAAAGAGCTTTTTCTTGTGAGTGTGGGGGTGGAGGGCGATAGTGTTTTTACTTATAAAGGAAAGAATAAATATCTTAACTTCGTAGAATCATAGAATGGTTTGGGTTGGAAAGGATCTTTAAAGGTCATCTAGTCCAATATCCCTACAATGAGCAGGGACATCTTCAACTAGACCAGGTTGCTCAGAGCCCCGTCCAACCTGACCTTGAATACTTCTGGAGCCACCACCTCTGTGGACAACCTGGGCCCGAGTTTCACCACCCTCACTGTGAAATGCACCTTCATTGTAACAAGTCTACCATCGTAACATGGCTACCAGCCGGTACCTGACACCTGATCCTCACGTATCACCTTCTGCCCCGCTCCTGGAAATACACTTTGTAGTATCATTTTCGTCATCCCAAACTGAATATCGCTTTTGATCACGACGGAAATTTCCTCTACCTCCCCAACTGCACCTCCCAGAAAGCCGGAAGGTTTAATGAACCATTTCACTGGAAAGCAGCCCCAAAATCTAATCCCAGCTCAGCCACCATCGTCTGCAACCTCAAGCAATGTTACGTAGCCTCTGTTTTCTCCACCTGCAACAACGGCCAATGCAATGCACAGAGCTGCGGTGAGATTTGATATTTCCACTGTGCCTTGGAAAGGGAATGTTGAAAAGATGTGAAGCAGGAGCTGTATGGGCTCTGGGACCAGCAAACCGAGGCTGCTAAATCCTGTGTCGAGCCCAGGCTCCCTTCCCCCAAGACAGTTGTCTTTTCTGGAACAAGTTTCAGCTGAAGACTAAGGGCTGCTTGCAAACACGCAAACCCAACTCTGCAAACAGCAACCGCGCCAGGAAAAAGGCCTTTCCCAGTCTTCCCCCCGCTGTCAAAGTTTAGATGATTTGAATAAAAGCATGCATAAAGTTTTGGATGACTAAATAGATGTATGCTTTCTTTATAACAGCTCCTAAGGATGCTTGCATTAAGAAGACACTTTAAAAACCTGCGTGTTTGTTACCTGCTTTCAGATCTTTTTAAAAGCCATTTGGTAGGATCCTCACCCCGCTGGGTGCTCACGACTGCAAGAAACCCTTCTGTTTGTACCCAAGATGGTCTCAGCAGGAAGGGGCACGGCTCCAGGTCTGGGTATTAATTTACCTGCTGCTTTAGCTCATCAAGAAACACTCACACCTTGCTCTGTAATGGATCACGCAGAGACCAAAGTTTGCAGCTAACTGCCTGTTCCTCACTCACTGCCGTAGAATCCTCACTGAACAGGGGGAGGGGGAGTCAAAACAGGGGCTTGTCCCTGTGAGGGAGAAAGATGGTGACTAAGAGAAGGAGACCTGAGCTTTGCTCCTGCATCCCCAGGGAGCCGTGTCATTTTTCCTGCCTCCTCTCCCCTCTTGGGCAATGGATACCCCCAGTGCCACTGTAGGACTGTAAGAAACACTGAACTGGACATTGGGTAATGGTTTTAAACTAAAAAAAAGATTCAGATTTGATATAAGGAAGTAGTATTTTTCTCAATGAGGGTGATGAAACACTGGAACAGGTTGCCCAGGGAGGTGGTAGATGTGGCCTCATCTCTGGAAACATTCACGGTCAGGTTGGACAGAGCTCTGAGCAACTTGATGTAGTTGAAGATGTCCCTGTTTACTGCAGGGGTGTTGGACTAGATGCCCTCTAAAGTCCCTGCCAGCCCAAACTATTCTATGGTTCTGCCAAGAGACAAAGGCATGGATAACCATGTCCTGCATCTCATTTCAAGTTGCAAGAGCAATCAGAGGGTGTTCCCCAAAATATGTGCAGGAAGAGCTTGTCTCCTTCCGCCAGACACAGCTGATGCATCAGCACAGCAAGGACTTCACTGGGCTCCCCTGTGCCCCCCAGAAGTTCAACCTGGCTCAAGGGAAGTGTTGGACCAAACCTGAGCATCTGACAGGAGGGACACCATTAATTTTGGCCAAAAGAGCCTTTCCTGAAACAAAAGTCTTTTGGTGCAGTCACAAACCACAGCCTGAGACAGGCTAAAGGGGCTGTGTCCCCACAGTCCTGCTCCCCCCCACCCCCACAATGCTCTTGTCATCTCCCCCATAGCAGCCTTGGTACACAGGAAAGCTCCTGAGCTCCTTCATTTGGTGGCACTGCCCGGTAACATCCTGCTCGTGCAGGATGGAAAATAAACATCTCAGGGAACTGCTTGGCTTTTGGCAGAAAATCAATGGGACTTGGGTGCAATGAGATATAAAACCTTTGCTAAGCAAGTGTTTGAAGATCGCTGTTGGAACCTGGTCTCATTCATTTGGCTCCCACTCCTCTCCTGCCTCAGCCTATTCCACCAGGCAAAATGCAAAATTTGGGAAAAAACGTTTCAAAGAAGAAGCACGGATGTGGGGCAGGATCATGGACATGGGGCAGGAGCACGGCATCCCCAGCACTGCATCCCACTTTTCAGCCCCAGCTCTCTCCATGGAAAAGAGCCTTGTGTCAGCAGCCAGGCAAAAACAATCAGTGTTTTAATACCACAATCCACAAATAGTCATTTAAGCAATAAAGCCTGAAGTCCTGTTTGAAATCAAAGTCTAAGGAAGAATCAGGCTTTGCAGGAGCAGATGGGTTTCTGGCATCCCACTGCATCCACCCAGTGCTTTGGGGATGACGCAGCGTGGCTTGTCCTCGAACAAAAGCTGCACAGAAATACCTTTACACAAAATACCAAGCCCAAATAACTCCACACATCACGAAGGCAGAAGGAGGCTACCCACCATCACCCATTTTTGGGGTGGAAATCAACTTTCTGACCTCAGTCCTGAGGAACTGTCATTACACTGATTCCCCTGGGTCAATTTTCTGCTCCAAATGACTGAAGCATCTCTAGGTTTTTGCCAAGCAAGACCCCCAGCACCCATCTGAGGCACATAATGATGGGAAGAGCAGTCGAAGCACCATGCGACATGGAAAGACCTCTCGCCTCTACTTGGGAGTTGCAAGGCACAGAGGGAGCTCATTAAAAAAAGATCCTCGTGAACTGAAGGACTTCAGCCTGCTGAGACAGGGGACCTTGCTGCTGATCTGAGACTAAACCCTGCTCTCCTAATTTGGAGTCGCTGACAGATCACTGAGGCTGTATCATTATCCAACGGCTTCTAAATTATAGCCAAGATCCAGTGTAGCAACTCCAGGTCTAGGTGTTAGCAGCTGCTGGGCTCCTAACTCATAATTAGATACATAGGGAATATCTTCCCCAAGGCTGGAGGCTGCTGTAAATCTCAGCTCTTTATCTCTGCCTGTCCCCTTTTGAAAACCTAAAATGAAAGTATATACGAAAAGATGGGATGTGTCAAAATAGTCTGCATAAACACTGAGTGATTTACCAGACAGTCTGTTTGCCTGACTGTCAAAACCACCGGGCTTTATATATGAAACAGTGCATGCAGCTGAAGTTATTTGCAAACACTTCGTTATGTCCCTATATAGCTATTTGTACATGTAATTTTATAATATAAAACGGCAGAGATTGTACCCTGAATTGGGGTAATTGCCCTCTAATTTGGAGGGTAATTGCGTGCAGCAATTAAGCAACTGCGGATGCATTCTTGCGCGCGTGATTATGGAAGTCGGGCCCTTTGTTTGAGGTTTGGGTTTGCTTTCGAGATCTCTCCCTCAAACCGTGGCAGGGGCGAGCAGGACTGGGAAATCGGAGGCTGCTGGGTGCTCACCTTGCGGGGCAGCATCTCCTGGGATGAGCCACTTCACCCCCTTCCCAGGGAATGCTAGACCAGCTGCCTCCAAACCCACAGCTGCGTTTTGGCACACCCTTCAACAGGGGACCACAATCGAAGCATTTGTGGAGCGCTCTCGGAGGCAGTGGTGGGGAGGGAAAGGCAGGGAAAGAGGGCTGCTGCTTCCCAGCTCTCCCTCTGCCAGGCACCTGCCCAGAAATCACGTGCAGGACTGCAAATTAAAGAATTTCAAATAGTTGTTGCTAGAAATTCAAAATCAAGCCAGATGAAGGCTTGCAAGTGGGAACATTTGGAAAATGTTGCTCTGGAGAGACCACCCAGTTGCATCTCTACGAAACGAATGTGCGATTCCTGAGCGTTGCTCCAGCGCTTATTCCCCGAGCGGGGTGATTTCATTCCTGCTGTACTTAAATAATAGGGGCTAAACGCATTTTTAGGCAAAACATCAGAATCGTGATGACATCTGTGGTTAAGCATGCAACTGTACACGAGGATTTGGAGACTTGTTGCATTCGTCCCCTGTTCTTTCACAAAAGTCTTTAAGCAACAGAAACAAGAGCGGAGCAGAAACGAGCCCCTGTGACTCTGCAGAGCCTCTTTCTGAAGCCAAAACGTCACCCCACCTTTGGGGACCTCAATGGCCAGTGTTTGCCCAGGCAGAGATGCCCCATGCAACCAGCTGGATGCAGGGATGGCTAATTAGAAGCATCTACTATTGCAAAATGTTTTGGTTCTTAAGCCAGATCAGGTAAATCTGGGCGCAGGCAGCACCGTCAAAGCGAAGGTGTAACGCCAAGGGAAGATATTACCTGGAATTTTGTTTTCTGTCAATAGATTTGGCTTATCCCACAGTAAAAGAGCTCCAAGTTTTCCAGTCAATCAATGGCTGTTAATCTATTATCTCAGCATATATTGCCATGGTAACCTGCAATGATGCCATTGACAACCACTCTCAAAAGGACAGGAGGCTTTAAGTCATTTTCTTTTAAAATTAAAAAAGGAACTTTAATATTAAGAAATACATCCTCCCTGCTCACCAGGGATGACAACTCAGGGCTTCTATATTCACACCATGACTCACACTTCACAGCTTCCACGGACATCTGTGTAGCAACCCCCCCTTCCCCATATATCTCTTTTTTAACTTGGGTTTAAGTCAGTAAACGATAACAAGGAAATTATTCCAAAGAATCGGATCTTTATTAGAATTTTCCCCCAAAGTGACGGCAAAACCTGTTTTGAAAAATGTGAGGATTGTGTTTTAGGAGTTATTACTACCAGCTCGGGGAAAGGACGCGGTGAAGGTTTAATTCTTCTGAATAATTTCCCTGGTATTTTAAGTCAAACAGGGTGGGTAGGAAAAGGACGTGGAGAAGGACGTGGAGCATCCCAGCTCCTCACAAGTCCACAAAACCAGGCAGATTCCTGCAGAGCCAAGTGGGATGACAGCGATACTCAGCTGAGTGAAATACTGAGTGTACACACACACACGTACATGCACACAGAGCTGATGAGATTAATCTCTTGGCCCGAAGGGGAGGATCTCCCAGGAAAAGGTTTAGTAAATCATTCCTCTGGCCAGGCAGAGCGATCCAAGGAGGTTTGGCCAGGTCACCGGCTGGCCTGGTGTGCGGCAGGACAGAAACGGTGCCAGGAGTTAATCAATTTTTGGAAGCAGAGCATTTTTGACTTGAACTCAGAGGGTCATTTCTATATTTTATTTAAAGAAGAGATCATTTTAGTTATCCATTAGAAAAATCCTATTTTGTATCATTTCAGTTAAGGACAAAGCCAAAAATGTAATTACATTTCTCCCTTCACATCGCTAACTGTATCTGTCTCCCCCAGAAAGGTTTTAGTTCTTTAATAAAACCATCAGGGAGATCAATCAAAAGCATTTAATGCCGTGGTGCTTCTGCAGTTCATGTTTAAATGCACTTTGGGTCACAAACGAGGCAATTTGGACAGCAGAGCTCAAACCGGATTAGCAATAACACACACAAAAGGCCTAATTTCTTTTTCTTTTTTGGTTTTGTTTTTTTTTTTTGCACAGATACGTACTCCTCCTCAGCTACACCCAAGAGAGTGAAATCAAAAGCAAGCTGGCCTCGACAAACACAAAGTCACAGATCCAAACAGGGCACCGCTGCCGCCCGCCTGCCTGCACACGGTGTGGGGTGGAGGAGAGCACGAGAAGCTGCAGATCGCCCGTCCAAACTCCCAGAGCTGCTGAGCTGCTGCCTGTCCGTGTGTGACCATCCTCAGGGATGCCACCTCAGGCAGCATCTCTGAAATGATGCTCCTCCATCTCCTCAGTTTGCTAGAAGACACCTCCAGGCTTCCTTTACACTGCCACGCCAAGAAAATGACTTGCTCCACAGAGGAATTCCATAAAGGAGAAGTTGTGCTTTCTCCCCCAGACCACGAGTTTCCAAACAGGCATATAGTTATTAAGATTTTTTTTTTCCCTTGAATTTGAGGTGTGCGTTTATAAAAGCATTAAGCAGGCCATTTATTTGGCCTGTAACAGCAGTGACTACTCTTTTGCATGAAAAATGGCCCCTTGTGGGCTGAGCACTCTGCACACAAGCTACCGAGAAGGCGTCTCAGCAGCCAAACTTTGCAACCTCTGTAACGGAAAACATTAGAGCTTAATTGCAAGATTAAGGTATTTCCAACTGCACTTCTGAAAATCAAACAGAGGGCAAGTCTTGACCAGATGCCACAGATGGCTAAGTAAAATATGCAGCAAGTTCTGAAATGACATTTAGAATACAATCATTTGTTCTGTCCCATTCTCCTCGGGAGCCAGCATGGGGTCTCCAAAGAGCATGGGAGGAGGAAGTGAAATCACGTACGTTTGTAAATATTTTCCCCACACACAGCGAAGTTTTGAAAAGCTTTCAAAGCGAGCCTAAAAAATTAATTTCCTTCCAGGCAAAGGAACAAGGCTATGGGAGCATCTCCTCGTGGAGCGCAGAGGTTTAAGGAACAGCAATAATCATGTGGTGACGCCTTTCCCAGCTCTTTCACAAGCATCTGCTCCATCCCACTGTCCTCATCATCCCATGCCACTGCCACCAGCAGAAATGCTTTTCAGAGCTCCTGATTTTTAAGGTCTTCTCCAGGGAGACACTGATGTGTGTCCGACAGAGCACAGCACACCTGGCAAGCCACAGAGAGCTTCAGTACCTGAACAGCAGCACCCCGATTCATAATCTACACAGGGTCCTCTGAGATTTATCAGCAGGGACATTTCAAATATGCTTTAAAATGTGCTGAGTCTACTAAGATTGGGCCCCAAGTGCTTTTCTATTGATTCTGCTTGACATTTCCAAATACCACAATTCCAAATTTAATTCACTGGTAATTGGAAAAACTGTAATGCATGTAAATGGACAAGAAGATGTGGGAAGTCCAAAAGGTCAAGCATCAGGAAAACGTGTCCCCAAGAATTAAATGGTGCTTGTTTGTGTTCCTGTCACCCTCTTCTACTTGAATAATCAAAGCTTGGAGTTGAGCAGTTTTCTCAGCAGGGTGGAGGAAGAAAGGCAATAAAAACCCACAACCACTCTAAACCATGGAACCGGTTCAAAAATCACTGTTTTAAACTCCATCATTGACCAGAATTCAAATACACCATAGAGATGACTCACTTAATCAGCAGATTACATGAGCAAGTGGGAAACTCGGGGAAGAATTAATTTGAAAATGTTCTCAGTAGAAGAAGATTCTCTCTACCTAGAAATCAGGTTTCTAAGATTACCTTTCTGCTACATCATAGCTTCTCCTTGCCAGCCGGTTGAAGGGGAGGCAGTGACAGAGAGAAAGTCTCACAGATGTCTAAGTTCAAACCTCAGTTCCAGCATGACGATGGATGGTTGTTGGCAGGTGCCAGCTGAGGTCTATTCTTTATTCACCTGGGAAAATCAAACTTCTGTTTCAGAGGAACCAAGGGCTTCAGTAACGAGATGTGGTGCAGGACCATGCAGGGGATGCTTGCCCAGCTCTTTGCATGGAGCTCAGAGCTGCAGCAAAGCTCGGGAGCTCACTGTGTTGATGGGGAATCAAGCCCTTTTGGGCAAGGACCATTCATGTACTATACGAAATACACGATGACAAAATCCCCATGTTTCTCCATGTTCTAGAGAATAAAACATGCCCATTTTAGCTGCCAGTCTGACCTGCATTGCCCCCAGCATGTAAGCAATCACTGACGGTCTGATACCCTGGTGCATTTCGGCTCCAAGGGTAAGAGCATGATGGAAGCGCAGTGCACAACAAAGCACGAGCGCAATTTATAGCCAGTCTTACCCTGATGAAGGACAAGCATCCATTACCACATCCCAAGCAGAGATTCCTTCATCCAACCCACACCAGTACATGTGAAAATGCTTGGTAACTCCTTGGTGCAAGGGACATCTTGTGCATTACACTCTAGACCTTCAGGTCGTTCAAGGTTTGCAGAAGAAACCACTGACTTTTAAAAAGCTCTTTCCCTGTGTACACTGGTATTTCAAGAGTTAACAAGCCAGCAGAAGCTAGCCTGAAAGAGAAGGGAGGCAGGAAAAAAGCAACTCTCTGGCCCTTGCAATCACAAACTAGCCTTAAGCCCTCTGAAAGGAAGTAAAGACATTCCTAAAATTCTTCGAGGATGAGAAGCAAGTTGCCAGCCAAATCAGAAGTCCATTTCTCCAGTCTTTATGCTCTTAATGGCAAATCCCACATGAGCAATTTTAAGAGCCTCTTTTACAATGGAATTTTCTCCCAAGTGGTTACAGCACATCTAGGACTTGTCTCATGTTTACAGAAATGTACCTTTCTCATTCAGGTCTATTGAAAAAAGCTGCTGTCAAATGACCTGAGGAAGGAATGTAGCACAACCCAATACCATCATGCAATTTCCAGTGATTGTTTCTGTTACAATAATGAAAGGCACGGAAGAAACGGCTGGATAACTGCAGTGATTCTCTAAAGACAAGTTATAAAAGAGATGCTGAAGAGATTTTATGTAAAGGGGCATGGGGGAAAATAAAGTCACCTATTAGCTTTCATTTTGATTACATGCATTTACCAGCATCCAGATCCCACTTTGAAATAAAAATGGTTTTGAGCAGATTGTCCCAGGAAGTTGAAATTCTGCCTGTTTCCCAGGTGGAAAGCAATAAAATAACTGTGTGCTCTGGGACAGGTCTTTTCCTTCCCGGTTTTCTCACACCATAGGAAGACTAAAACACTTTGGACTACGGCGCGCACACGGAGTGAAAGAAGAACTTACCCTCCATCCACAGCCAAGCTTTCTGGATGGCACGAGCTCAACAGCTCCACCCCAGAAACTGGGTACATTCCCTTCCAGTTCGACTTTCTATTTAGATGCCCGTTCCCATGGTGACCAGGCTCCAATATTACGTAAAAAAGCATAAAGTAACATTCTAAGATTCAGCACAGTACTCCCAATTTCCTGACCTCGGATGGGTGGGGATCTCCACTCGCACCATCTCTGGTGCTGCTCCCACATATTTAGATGCTGATGTATGAGAATAAGGAGATGGGGGAGCCCTTGTCTGGGCACTTTCAGAGACACCACAAGTATTTAGAGGGATTTATCACTGGAAATACAATAACAATCCAAGATGAGAAGGCTCTAGGGAGATCTTACTGCAGCCTTTCAATATACAAAGGAGGTTTACAAGAAAGGTGGAAGAAGACTTCTTACCAAGGCCTGTAGTGATAGGACAAGGAGAAATGGCTTTAAACTGAAAGAGGATAAATTTAGATTAGGAAGAAATTATTTCCTGTGTGAGTGGTGAGGCACTGGAACAGGTTGCCCAGAGAAAATGTGGATGCCCCATCCCTGAAGGCGTTCAAGACCAGTTTGGATGGGGTTTTGAGCAACCTGGTCAATGGAAGTTGTCCCTGCCCATGGCAGGGAGGTTGGAACAAAAGGATCTTTAAAGGTTCCTTCCAACCCAAATCTTTCAAATGCTCCTGCATAACCTGTAACATGACCATTTTAAGCTGCAGTCAAACCCTCTCCTTTCACCTCAAGAGCTTCATCAGCAAGATGCAACAATCACTTGTTTTGGTCCATGTGATCGAGTTGGAAGGTGGGAGAGGTGCCCGCAGGAACGTACACACAGAGGAGTGGCAGCCGTAGAGAGATGAGCAAACTACACCCCTGAACACGTCTTCTCACTGCCTCCCCCTGCTCAGATCTACCTGGGGACACGGGCATGCAAACTACTCCCACCTCTCTAATAAAAAGGTACTTTATGTGGCATTACTGTACACTCCTGCTAATCAGCAGGAACAGGAATGGAAGACATGCTACCAGTAAATTCCATTCTTCACTACAGAAAATAAAAAGTTCCGAGGCAATGTGAAAAGCTTCACAGTGACAGCAGCCAGTTGAGCAACAAAACCACTAATCTTCCCACCAGGTTTGAACACATGGATCCCAGTGCTCTTCAGCCAATTTCCCTGAACTTTGGTAAGGCGTTGCAGCCATCTGAGAAGAGCAAACAAAGTTTTTGATAACTTTTTGGAGGGTGCAGGACCATCTTCCTCCATGCCAACAAGCAGGTGAACACACCTGCCCCAGGCAAGGCAGCAGCACAGATGGGAATCACTCCACCTTTATATCTTTCTTTGGGAACAAAGGTAAGACCGTGTGAAAGTGTCAGCCCATGCTGCTTGTACCCATTATCCATGGGCATCATGTCACAGTTCAAACATTTCAATGTAATTACTTTAGTCCAGGATTCACTGTCTTTGACACAATAACCCCAGGAAAACATAACCTGCTATTCTAGCTATATCCTGGGAGCTCTGGTGGGCACTAAGACATGCACTCTTCTTCCTGCTGAATTAAAACTGGAGAACAAAACTGCTGATCAACCTCCTCCACCACTACCATGGCCCCTGCTTTGCAAGGGTAGGCAATTGCTGAAGAGTGAAACAAGTGATGAAGGGTGAGCCAGTCACAGCTGCTGAGATCCAGGCTCAAAGCACACCTGCAGAAGGCATTTCCTCACCCAAAGGGCCGGTGATGTGGGAACCACAATCTTCCCAGAAGATTCCCCACAATGTTTTAAGAAGAACCACATGCGCTTTCTTGTTCTGCCTTTCTTCCCCAGGCATCTTTCAGCAAAAGATGGTGTCAGACCACCAGGCTGGGTGGGCTTTTGTTCTGGCCTAGCCTGGCCATTGTCCAGTTCCTATACTGCATGCCTTCAACCTAAAAACATCATTTAAAAATAATTCAAATGTTGCAAGACCCAAGCAGCTACTGGCCAACCAAATGCAGCACATTATTGACTGCTACTTTGCTCTTGATTTCCATTCCCACCCATCCAGACAGCCTGCATTTCTTTTCATGTTGGGATTTGAGGAACCCAATCCCTCTGAACAACTGCCCTGAGCCCAGAAGTGCCATTTGGAGCCAACAGCTGCTGAGAGAAGAACACAAAGCCCTCTTCCTGCCAAAGTCCATCCCTGCTGCCCTTGCAACCATTTCCCAATAGACAGAGATTTTGCACAGGCTTTTTATCTCTTTGCTGGTATTTTCCATCTTAGCAGGTTTTTAATGTTTTATGTAGCAAGGATGCCCCTGCCATTTAAAGAGGGAAGCATGCAGTAGTAATTATTCATTAACAACACATCATAAGTGACCTTTACACTGAAGCAGAGGAAGCCACGTGCCTGCCTGGCTGTATTCTGGGAGGGCCAAGAGTTTCAAAGGGAGTAAATATTTTCATGCAGGATAGGCAGCCTAAGCTATCTTGAAAAGGTGCCTCATTCTTGAGAGAACAAAAAATGTTTAAAATGTCTCAAATTAAGTATCCGCAAGTCACTACACAGCTTTGAAAAATCTAAGTGGAAAGGAGAAGTCACCGTAGTGCTTGGTCCAAGCTGGCATCTCACACCCCCCTTTCATCTCAGCATAGTGAGACATGAAAATTTTGTCTTCCTTGCCATAAAAAGAACAATTTCTAGATGGGACAACTAATGGGGATTAGCTGTCTTATCATGAAATATGAGGGGTATTGGTATTTCTACTGAAAAGTAGTTCTGCAGATTGAATCAAAATCCCAGGCACACCTACAAGCCCAGCAGCAAGAGCTGTTGCCCTTTGTTTGCAGCAGCTGTTTCAGTGGGATATGCAGGTTAGTTTTGCTCATACAAGCCACACATCCCTAATGCAGCAAAAATATAAATCCTGGTTTTGCCGAAGGAGGTAATGTAGCTCTTTTATTCCTGGAAGAGGACAAGTCCCATCTTCGGGTTGCTGTTTCAGGCGTACATGGATGAATGTAGGAAGCAGAGCACCGTACAAGCAAGTGAGAAGCAGAGCCAACACACACACACAGAATCCAGGCACCAGAATGATTTGCAAAGCAAAACTAACGCACATCACTTTATGCATGATTACATTTTCAAAAGCAAAAAGTGTTAGGAAATATTTTTGAAGACAGTCAGTAATGTTTTGCAAGAATCGCTGACTCAAGCCCTTGATCCGGCCGTTTAGCTGATGACTGGAAAACAGCCCTGGCTATGTTTATTCTTTAGACAAAGTCCAGCTAAAAATGCATCCAGGCTTAAATAATCTGTGTAACAATGACCTCAAAACCCCAAATACAACACTGCATGCAGGTTTCCCAACAGGATAAAGCATTGTCGGGGCTCACACCCAGCTATCCGCTTTCGATGCGCAGTCTCCCAACACGGCGTTTTCATCTTTAGACCACTCTTGGAAGTAATGTACTATTTCATTTCCATTTGCATTTCAATATGGCCCCAAGGGCTTAACATACATCTGGTCCTCACTGTGTTAAGATTCTTCCCAAACACCATATTGCCTAAAGATGGTGAGACAAAGGATGTGCTGCATTTTGAGCAACCTCACGCGTCGGCTCTCGGCCAGAACAGCGAGCGGAGCATCCTGCATCCTACCCCGTTCCACTTTGCAGGTCTCCATGCCAGCACTGCTTTACAAACAGCAGCAAATGTCACCATCCCAGTTATCGCAGGTGGGGAGAGCCGGAGGAGGAGGCACAGCTCCAAGCTCAAGGTTATACATCGGGTCAGGAACGAGCCACCAGGAATATTTGACTCATCCATGTCAGAAGATCCCAAACTTTCCGTGTTACCTAAACAAGAAAAGCTTAAAGGAAGACACTGTAACGGGTCTGCTGAGCACAGCTTGGGAGCTACAGATCTCACACACAGGCTGTGAGCTTTTTATCCATCACCTTGCTGTAAGTGCTTCCCTCTCTTACCCCACACAGCCCAACCCAGCAGCAGTTTTGCTCCCATCATGCATGTCACTTTCAGTGGGAGAGGACTTCATATATTTTTAAGACATTCATACATTTGTACAGTATTATTATTTAAGATTTGTGAGCTCTTCCAGAGTGCAAAATCCTGCTTTTTTTCCAGAGCAAGGAGTATTTTTATTCACGCTTTCGGTGTCTCCCGCCCCAACGCTGGCCCTAACTCCCCTGGCACACCCACCACCGTGGGGCTGAGCACAGGCAGAGATGATAAATGAGACCAAGTGCCTCAGACCAGCCGTGTGGCTGATTAACCCTCTCTCCTCCTCGCAGAGCTCGGGTTGGTCACATGGATTTTGCTTCTGCCATCCAGGGGACTGGCAGTGGGGACACGGTACCTACTGCCCGGAACCGGGTCAGCATCTGGCTGCTGGTTAAGCAGAGAACTGCAGACAGGAGGATCCTCAGACCCATTTTAAAATCATCTTAAAAATAGGGCGCTGCCTCCCAGTCGAGCCAGCAGCACAAGCCTTGCCAAGATGCTGAAGCTTGCAGGCGCTCACTTTTCACATCGGTGTTTACTCCTACCCAACCACCCGCACGTCCCAGCCCGTTCCCAGCCTCCACCGCCGACTGCTGAGCATCCTTTTGGCACAGGTGTCTTCAGCAAGGGCTCACTGACGTGGAGCATAACACACTTACCTCTCCATCTGTAAAATAAATATATAATTTTCGAAGCAAGGACACATATCAAAGAGCACAGGATGCAGCACAGTGACTCATGCAACCAGCAAAGTAGAAACTTGGCTGCATCCATGCCCGCACAGGGCATTCTGCATCTCTTCCTATAATTAGTCCTTCAAACGCTAGAGGGGAAAGGAACAAATTCAAAGAGGTTTCACTTCCCAATTATTCACATATTTCCAAATCAAATGGTTGTCTGTCAGAGAGCAACATGCCATTGCCCTAGGATATCAAAATGCAAACTGAAAAGTCTCTCCAGGAACAGGATTTGCTTTCATTACATTTATATCACCTAATTCATTTTAAGATTATATATAATTAGTCTCTCCCTCCCTTCCCCACCCCAATCCAATATACTCTCCCTAGCAATTTCAGAACATGCCACACATGCCAATGGCACTTCTAAGGAAGCAGGCTCTTGCCTTTCAAACAATACATGGGATTTTAATTTCTTTTTTTAGCATTTTCTTTCTTTGAATTGTGAAATCTTTCAGGTGTGCATCAGTACCAATCTGCTTCCACAACATTTTTATTTTAATTTTTTTCTTTTTGAAGCAAACACCTCTAAGGAACTTTTTATCTTTACTCTTCATTTGCCTTCTGACTATCTGAGATTTCAGTCTGCCATCCCTAATGTTTCACAGCCATTTTCCATCACCATCAGACTCTGTGTGCTACCTTCATTTGAATGTCTCCATTTTCATTTTAAATCCTCCTGATTCCAGCAGGTAAACGTGCTGTAAGGTTTAATTGAGAGAAAGCCAAAGTGCCTGCATCACTTCCCCATCAACACATTATTACAGCATCACTCCCAGCAAGGATGCAATTTTCTTGAATCATGGAATGGTTTGGGCTGGAAGGGACCTTAAAAATGTTCTCATTCCAATCCCCTGCCATGGGCAGAGACATCTTCCCCCAGACCAAGTTGCTCAGAGCCCAGTCCGGCCTGGCCTTGAGTACTGCCAGGGGTGTGAACTAGAAAAATGTGAGCCCCCTCATCCTGTAAAAAATCCCAGCAAACACATGAGGAAAGTCCTGAGACAGGCGAGTGTATTCTGACCAGATGTGAATATAAAATAATTATTTTATTATTGTTAATCTTCTAATAGGGAAGGAGGAAGATCTTTCCCCAAGAGGGAGAGACAGTGTTTGCTGCTGCTTCCTGCTCTGCTCCACCCTTCTGCTGAGATTTCCCTGAATTTAGGGGGAAAAAATCACATCAATCATCAACCACCATAGGACAGATGATGTTGGGGCTGGATGAGAAAGCATCCCATTTCCACCAGAGGTGAAACAGCACACTATCAAATACAGGGAATCTGCCTGGTGTGTCACCGCCGTCATCCCAAACCACGCGTTGGGTTTAACCGAGATGAAATCGAGTGATCCCCTATGGCAAGAAGATGCTACAGGGGTGTGATGAGTCTCGACAGTCCAGGATCCCACAGCATTTTATTGCTTTGCACGTGCAGCTGCAGCCTTGTACCTCCTCTCTTCACCCTTTTGAGACAATGGATTTTTGGTTTCTTAAGCGACAAAACAGGGAAATCAGTTTTGAGAGCTTCTTCCACTTTGGAAAAACTACTTTATACAAAAACCAAAGGGATATTTCACCCAGTTTCCACACGTGTCCTGGGCGGCTGGAGCTTGGATCAGCTATTTAGCACCAGGGCTTCGAGCACCTCTAAATGACCAAGAGAAAAACATCAGAGCTCTTAGCTCAGTTAACTCACAGCCCTAAAGGTAACACCAGGGGGAAGACGGGCTCATTTTATCACAGAATAAAGGTGAAGGCAACCTCAAAGGAAGGAGCAGCTCTGTGCTGAAATAGGGACCAGCACTAACAGGCAGGATTGTATGCATGTATAAATACCAAAAGCAAAAAAAGCAGCACATCACAACCCCTCACAAAAAGAGAAGAAAAGAAAGAAAAGAGAAAAAAAAAAAAGAAGAAAAACCTCATTATTTAACTCTATCAAGGCGAAATGTGGCATCCTGCACTGCTTCCCAACAGAGGACCCAGGAGTCTAAAATCCCTCCATCCTGCCCAGCAACAATGGCACTGGGTGTGAGGACATCGGGCATCAGGGACAACCAGCCTGCCTGGGATCACCGGCACAATGCCAGCTGCACAGGCAGGGAGAGGGTGAGGAGGCAACCTGGTGTGGAAACCTCTGCTGCTGTGAAGGCACCCTGAATGCACCTCAACCCCTGTGAGCTGGGAACTTCTCTCCCTACCCCAGAATCTGTCCAAAGGGGTCAGGGAGGAGAGTTTCTGGTTTGGCATGTCCACATAAGCAGACAAGCACCCAGAGAGGAGGGGGTGATGGAGGGGTGAGGCAGCCCGGCTTGAGCACGTTAAAAGGGGAAAGTACAGTGATAACTTACACCCACCATAGATTTACGTGGGTTTTTTAGCCTAATGAGTTCCCAGAACCACCTTGAAAAATTCCTCATCTCCTCACACGACCCTCAGCGCAAACGAGTCCTGCAGAGCCGCCTGTGACAGAGCTGGCTAACTCAGAGCAGGCCTCGTGCCAGCACCCCCAGAAAATGCTGCTTTGCGAGGAATTTTGATTAATCTTGCTGCTTCTAAAACACTGATCAAGATCAGGAGCACCGGCTCCCATTTCTGTTTTTTCAACTGTTTTTACTTCTTATTCTCCGACATTAAAACCACTTGTTCCCCTCACTGCAATTCCCCAGTACGTCCCAGCATGTTATTTCCAGATTTACTCGAGTTTTTTACAAGCTGCACACCTTCGACTGGGAAGCAGAAGTGTTCTTTGTTATCCTTCCCTCCCGGCTGATCCTCAGGTATGACTGACATATCATCTGCAAGGGATTTTCCACATCATGGGCTCCCTCTTACAGCTGCAGCAGCCGAGTGCTGCCTGCAATGGGTTTGTGGCTTGTGCACACATGGAGCTGTTCCAGCAGAGCTCCTGTTCCTTCTCAATACCCACAGGCGAGCGTGTTTATCCTGGAATAATACTGTTTTGTTTCAATTTAGCTTCGCGGATAGATTGCAGTGAAATAAAACAGATTAAAAATTAATCTCCACTCCAGATTAGGAATATCTAGATGGATGCAGCCATTTGGGAGCAGCTATTTCACATTAAACTCATATTGCGTTTTAATTTCAACAGCTCATCTGACCACATCTGCAGCAGCCACTTCCTAAAAGCTGCAGTGCTGAAAAGCAGGGAAGCTATTGAGTTCCTGCAGATAGCTTCTCCATTCAGGAACTAGTAACACTTTAAACCAGGTAGGCAAACACGGGGTGTGCTGAGCCAGAGCATTACAACAGCAGTCCAAAGAGCTCTGCCCAGTGCAGCATCCAAGGAGCTGCTGGCAGCAGCACGAGGCAGGTTCCTGTCACTGGAGGAAAGCCTCACGTGGATGTAATTTCACTGGTGATTTCACTGGCAACCCACCACCTTCCCAGAGACCCAAAGTCACTCAAGAGCTCAAAGAGCACAGCACTCAGGACAGGGACACCTTCATTTGTTGTTTTAGCATCAAGACATGCTGGTTGCATCCAAATTCCCATATTCCTGCCCTGTCCCCTTCTGCAGGGCATCCTCTTGCTTGGCATCTAGGAGAGTTTGCAAGCCAGAAAGCCACTGCCTTAGTTTTATATGTACTGGAAACCTCACGTGCAGCTCCAGGGATGCCCTCTGTGTCTCCCTGTGCTGAAGCTGCATTGGATGGGGGTCTTCACCTCTAAGAATGATCTCCATGAAGGCAAAACATGCTGAGAGCTGCTGCAGAACAGAAATTAAAAGTCTTCAGGAATGCTGACTATCTGCTCTCCACAAAATCTTTGTTGCAAAAAGCTGCAGACAGAAAGATCAAAGCACATGTGGAAGTCCCCACAGACCTAAGCAACTCCGGGAGGTGTTTCCAAGTGCCTCAGCAGATATTTCCCTTGGATTCTGGAAGTAGGGCTGAGTCAATATCATGTGCTTTTGGGAAATCCCTCCTTGCAAACCATCCGCCTAAGGGATGGCAGGAACCGAGCTCATTGCAGCAGTTTAGAAAGCCAGCAACTCTTCTTCATGCTTTTCAGCACACAGGGAAGCCCAACGAATCTGCAAGATGTTTTCTGGGGCACAATAGGGCATCCTCAGTAAGAGATTAAGGAATGACCTTTTTTTTTTTTCCAGAGGAATCATCTCCATCAGCCAAATGTGCATTCCAGGTATTTTCTTCAATGCTATATTACCTCGTCTCACTATCCTAGAATGGAAGATGTCTTCATGATCACAGGATGAAAGATTTCTATCTCCTGATTCTTATTTCCATCTTCCACTTAGAGAGGAAGGACACAACTTCCCCCCGCACTATCTTCTCATGCTGGACCAGCAGGAGAACTCAAGCAGATGGTTTCCAGCTCAAACTCCAGAATGGATATTAGGTTTCTTGGTCCCCTTCCTTCAGCAGAGCTTTCTGTTGGTAGCAAACAGCCTCTGCCACACCATGGGCATCCCTGAAGGATTTCAAACTGATTTACCCACTATCATTTTGCTCCTCAGCCGACCGTGCTGTTTCCAGCTCTACTGACTGCTAAGCAATCCTAAAGGCTTAAGCAGACTCTTATCTTGGAATGGATTTTAAGCATCCAGCACAAAAAAGACAGGTTGCAGGTATCAGAAGATCATGTTCCTCTGTCCCTGCTAAGTAGAAGGTTAAGTTAGTGCATCACAGTCCTCTTCAACAACCTTAACACTCAAGCCCATCATACTAAGCGTCTGCTGGGTAATTCCTTTTGTCATCCCAACACTTCCATGAATGGTCAGCCTATGGCTCAGTATCACACAGCAAGATCCCAGCACACAGATATATCCTAAATCCTGCTGAAGATAGCAGCTCTCCAGCTCTGTTTGACCAGAGCAATCGAGTAGGTTTGACTGGTTGCAGTTTAGCCCTGTTTTTAAAATGTGCTTGTTGGAAAGAAAGTGAGAAATACACATCCCACCCTCCAAAAATTAAATATTTTGGAAAGTAAAGCGCAGGGCTCATTAGAAATGAGCTTTGCTTAATCACAAAGTATTCCTCCCAGCTGGCCTTGTAAAATGTCATGGTTAATCCAGCCTCATTGCAAGTGGATATTTTTTGATAATGCATCAGGTGCAAAGCAGTGATTTCCTCGTGACGAGGCTGAATGAGGAGGGGCTGCGGCAAAGGCAGCTCCAGCAGAGCAGACCAGGATTTCTTTCCAGTCCATCCCCCTCTGGGGAAGAGGGACACGTGTCACAGATTTTCCACACGGGCATTTCATGGGGTAAAGATCATTCCTTGCCTGTTACACAGGGACAAGCAGACCATGATCTGCCTCTTTGGAGCCACTGCTCATGCAAGAGGGATTTCCCACAGCTGCCTTGCGTGGCACAGATTCGGAGCCCAGCTCTGCCCTCTCCCCTGGGTAAACCACATCCCACACTCCTGTGTGAACGAGGTAAGAAAATGGGACAGAAAGGGAGACGAATGGGTGAGCAATTATATGTATTTTATGCATTATATGTATTTTTCCTCAACCAAAACAAACCACCTTCATTGTTACTGGTGAGATGAGTGCGTACTTTACATTCCCTACTGAACAATTGCTCTGTTTCAAGAGGATGAGAGATTCAGAAGGTGAAAGAGATATGGTCCTCATGAAAGAGATACTGTCCTTGAAGCAGTGATTGCAATGATGTGTGCCCATGAGAGAACACCTCCCTTAAAAGCAGGAATCCAGCTATAATACACAGTGATATAACAGCACTTCCATGATGGGGACAGAGCCCAGCTGAGGGTGACACCTCTGTAACTAAAGGCTGAGATTTTCATATCAATTCATGTAGGCAGAATCAAGCCTCTGTTTGAAGGATTTCTTCCCAAAAGCAAAAATTCTGCCAGGTTTCTGGATGCCTTTAAATATTGCAGCCTCTCTGTTCCAAAGCCAGACCGCTCACTCTCTACCCTAACAAACAACAGAGCTTTTTTTTTTTTGTTAACATTAAAACATTCATGCCCATAAGTGTCCGTTCTCCATTTCATTTATAGCATAGTTAAATTGAGAGTCACTGGCCAAACAAAATTAGCAGTCTAGTGTTCAAAGCATGGCTAACCTTCCTGTATAGTACGAAATACAGACAGATCACATGCACGTTTTTTAAATGCAATCTGCATCAACTTCCACTTTTTTTTTCCCTCCCCCCCTGGAATTAAATCCCTGTGGCAGGTACTATTACAAACAGCATGTCACATTCAGCAATCAATGGCTGGAGGATGCCTGCTCACCCTCAGTCACTGACACAGCTGGCCAAGTTTGCCCATCCCAGCTGCAGCAGGACCGTGTGGCAGATACACCTCTGAGTGCATGGTGTGTATCCCACAACATAAATCACAGAACACAGAGATTCTCCACTGATTTTTTTCCTTCCACTGGTATTTTTCACCTTTTTTATTGTTTTTTAACAGGGTGGTGTCAATGTAAAGCATCAACTCTTAATCAGAAGACGCTCATTCTGTGTTTAGAAAGGAACACAGACTAAGCCACAGCAACCATGGGAGGAATTAATGCAATGGCAGCTCGTATATATCCATCCATACTAGGGCCAAAATAAGCCCAAATAGAAGCAGCACATCTGCTCCTACCATCCTCTGTGTATTCTTCAAACAATGGGAAGAAAGGCCTGCAGAAGCACTGACCCTCACTTCATTCAAAGAGTGCCCCTGCTCAATTCATGAAAGTTTGCCTTTCCTTTTCAAGTGAAAAGGCCAGAAGAATACTTGGGAAACCAAAAGATTGCTTGGAAAAAAAAAATCATTTTAACTGCAGGAGGCTTCAAACCATCAAACCCCACAAACTTGTGTTAAAAGATTTACAGCAAACTAGTGTGCTGGAGATCTGATTTATTTTCTTTCTGGGTTTTTAAAAGGGGAAAGCAAATATAGTTTTTTAATCAATCCTTCCACAAAGAGATTTACAACGCTAATGTGCTGAAGCATAAACTGATACAGTGACAAACCCCCTTTCTCCTTAAATGTGCTAATAAGGTTGATCCTTTCTCCAAAGCTTTGTTCTTGGGAGGTTTCTGCAATGAGTTCACTTCTTTCACCGGCACAGAGCCCTGCTCATGTGGAAATCATCGGGCTGAATACATTCGCTGCTTCATCTGGCCCTCAGCATCAGGTCTCAATTGGGATTTGGGGTGGTGGGCAAATGACTGGACAGCAATGGAAAAAAAAATAGAAAAGGAAAAGAGAAAAAAAAAAAAAGAGATAAAGAAAAAAGAAAAAAAGAGGAGAGGGTTGCTTTTACAATGCAAAGTGAAGCATCATTTAAAATGATCTGTCTGGGAGTGGGAACAGCTAGCACAGGGCATGCTAGTCCTGGAGTGCAGCTTCCCAGCACCTTCGTGTTAATGAGCAGCAGCACCCACCTGCAGAGTCACCCCAGCTGGCCAGGAAGCCCCATCCCACACCACCCATTTATCAAGGCAGCAATGACCCCACACTACGAGTTTAAGAACAGAAACACTAAACTGAAATTACCTGCAGGGGTAAAAGGCCCTAAAGCAGAAGGTTAAGCCAAATGTAAGAAATCCCACCCCACTGAGACACGCAGGGGAGCAGTTTAACTTTTCAAGAGTGGTGAACTGATCAAAAGCACACACAGCCAGAGGAAGACAGTCAATTCCCAGGGTCAATATTCATTTTGCCCATTAACACAGCAAACCGGGCACCTTGCTCCAAGAGGAAGTTTTGGTGTCACAGACTGATTCCTGCAAAAAGTTAGGCTGAGACCTTGCTCCTCGCCCTCCACCCCTGTGCAGCAGCAGATTGTCACACTGAGGAGCATCCTCAAGGTGCTCCATCCTGCAGCTACTGAAGTTCAACTCATCCCAGGTTTTCTGCTTTTGCAGGTAACAGCAAACGAAGCCTCCAACTCAGGTTGCAAATAGCCGCCAAGAAGTCCTACTCCATGGCCATCAGTGGATGCAAACGAAGGTCAACAGGGACTTTGGGCTCTTCTAACACCCCGCGACAGCATCACTTTGAAGACAGATGAAGTTTAAAAACAAACAAAATCCCCGCGACTCCCAGCTGCTCTGCCATATCGGGGCTGTGGCCAAGGAAGGATTCCTCCTGCAGTATTTTTAGCTGAACACGTGCTACGTTTCTTTCTTGAAGACAAGAAATCTCCTTAAGGCTGTGGCAATGAACACATGTGAGAAGACATTTAACTCCTTCCCACTATAGAGCCCATGAGACAAATGTGGGGATAAATGTCCTGCTGACATTTTACAGGAAGACAGAAATTTTCTTTAACACCCCATAGATTTCAAAATCTTTTTCTCCACCCCTGTACCAAGAGGCATCTCCAAACCCCTTTTACTCATCTGAGTGTCCAATGGCCTGCTCATACCTATGTCCCAGGGAGGAAAATGTATATTACACAGTATTTTCCAGGGACGTCACAAGTGGGATCATTGCCATATGAGCAGGGCCAATACCTGCTAAAAAATTATCATATGCATGAACCTGTGATTGCTCCCAGCCCAAGGTGCCTGAAAATCTTTCCAGTGTTGAAAATTAAGCTGCTAAGAGATGGAGAACGGACGTTCTGCACCACCCAGCCCACTTTTACCTCTTAGTTGCTGTATGGTACAGGCTGTGGTCCTTGGGAAGGGACTGAACCTCATTTAAAACCCCCTCCCCAGCCAGACTCCTCCACTAAATCTGGATACCGTGTCCTGGATGCAGTCCTTGGGAAGAGAATCCTATTTAAACCCCCTTCCCAGCCATATTCCTCCATCCAGCCTGGCCCCTGCATCCTACGGCACCCTGCTCTTGCTGCTGACTGCTGCTTAGAGCAGTATTTATGGCAGAAGTCTTTCTCAATAAAATAAACATAAACGACTTAGCAGCACAAACACAGGCTGGACACGCAAGACAGAGTATAAATAACCTGCTTACCCTTAAAACCTTTTTCCAGCTCACCTATGCCAAGTGTTTGTGCAGAATCCCCGTCTCAATTTAGAAACCGAATGTATTTTGAACAGGAGCTGACACCGAGCGTCCCCCGCCTCCAGGCGAGCAAACCGGGCACGCCGGCGCCGCTGACAAGCAGGGAGCCAGATCCTTCCAGCTCATGGTTTCACCTTCCCAGCAGGAAAATACTGCAGGGGAAGGGGAAGGGGAAGGAATAAAATAGAGATGAATGCAGAGTCTTCTATTTAGACATGCCTTCGCCTTCCTTTCAACGGGGCCTACAAGCAGCCTGGAAAGGCAAACCAGCCCGAGGTGCTGGGATCCATGGAAGGGGCGATGCCAGCCTGCTGGCAGCACTCAGGTGAGCTGGCCAGGAGGGATTTGAGGCTTGGCCCTGAAGCCCATCTCATGCGTGCCAGCTGCCTCTCAAGCTCATCGCGAGTTCAGATGTAACCAAGGCTCTTAAGGACAGGAGTTCCGCTAATCCGAGCTCATCTCACCCAGTGCCACCCTGCTGAACCCGAGACATTGACTCCGCGGCACCGCAGCACGAGCCCCACGCTCACCCCTGAGCAGGGGCCTTTCAATCTGTTAATTGGTCCCTGTCTTCTGTTTGAAGGTCAAAGCAGCAGTCTCTGGCCAGATGTCACAGAAAGAACAGTTCATGGAGCACGGCTGGAGCCCTGCAGCACCCACCTTCTCCCCACACGGCTTTTTGGCTGTGGAACATGGTCCCTGCTCAGCTGAGTCAGAGACAGCTCACCCGAGAGCTGTCACCGGGCTCCATCACTGCTCTTGGCAGAGCCAGCCCAGCTCATCCCCTCCTCGCACCATCCCAGGGCGACAGGGATGATGCCGGGCAGAGCTGATGGAGGGGTGGCTCATCCCGGCACGCCTGAATTTTCCTCTCTGGTAGCGAAGGTGGAAGGCCAAACTCAAAGTATGCAAGCTGAAGTTGTGTTTACTCATGCAGTAAGAGATGAAGGGGGCAAGATTATCACAAGATAATCACTCCCTTGATTAGTTTTAAAGCAAAGCCAGCTGCTTCTAATTCCTGCATGGTCCCGGCTGCTTCCCGAGGAACCCACCAGCACAGGAAAAGTTTCAATTGCTTTCCTCCTCAACTGTTTCATTTCAAACTTTAAGAAATAATCACACTACACACAGTCCCGCATCCGTCTCCCAAAAGCGCTCGCTGCTTAAACTGAACGGATTGCTGCTTAAACATGAAAAAAACCCACCCAGTCATACAAAAACTACTCATTCAAGATTCATCTGCGCTCAATTAAAGAACAGAGGAGCAGCTGATGAAAACATTTACAAGCTATTATTAAATTTTACCAGGTGGGGAAGCCAAGAGGAATCCAGATATTCGAATTTTTGCCAGGATTGATTTTTATTCCAGACGCACAAATAAAAAAAAGCAGTTGTAGAACGTTGTTTTGCCTCAACAGAATTGGTAAGTGCAGCTATCAATAACCATTGCAATAAATAAAACATTTGCAAGGAATAAAATACCTGCATAATCATAAATTCGATGGAAGTCATCTTTCCTGGTACGGGGTGTGCTAAGCACAAGGTACATGGCCTGGCACTAATTATTCAAATGGCAAAGTACTCTGGGACTCGACGTGCAGAGGGACGAATGAGAACAACAATTGTAAGAGTGATGAAAATGGGGACACCCCAGAGGGGTTCAGCATCATCCCCATCTCCCACAGTATGGGCATAAGTGGAGAAATCACTGAACCTGCTGCAATCCTTCCTAGCGAGGGAGAACTGGCAATTCCCCAAAAGCAATCCCAGAAGGAGCAAATCCCTATTTGCCTCATTCCCCAGCACAACCCTCAGGGACCAGCTTTGATGCCGATGGGTAGCCTGTCCCCAGAGCACTCATGGTGCTGATTGTGTATCCCCCAGCTCTTTGGACTCCTGCTGGGTACCACTGCTGCCCCTCGAGCCTTGGGACAATTGCAGCAGCTTTTTGGGACCTTGAATTCATCCAGGAGGCCACATGACACTTGTATGAAAGGGAACCTGCGCCGTGGAGCTGCTGTGGCAGGGATCAGGTGAGAGCCATGCAAGCATCCCTGCTCGTGTTTCCCTAGCAACTCCAGCTCCTGCTTCCCCTTACACATTCCCTTCCTCTCTTCAAAGTAGGCCAAGCCTGTCTCCATCTCTCAGCCACACAACCCAGAGATTAGGGGAGTTCAGTGAGCCCTGTGTCCATTTAGCACAAATTTTGGTGGAGGATGCATGGGCATTAAATCCTCTCCCTGCACGTGCACTCAACCTCCCCTACTAACACATGAGGAACCCATTTGGAGAAAGGATATCTCAGCATCCCACCCAAAGCCTCTCAGCACTCAGTCAAAAAACAGGGATGAAGATAGAAGACCAAACTCCAGCACCTGCAGGCAAACTTGGATGTGCCTGAGCAGATATCACCTAAACCAATCAATCAATCAAGGGGTCCAGTATCCTTTAAAAAACCAGCTCAAAGGCTCAGACCTGACCAGATATTTAGGTACTTAAGTATTATTTTTTTATGGCTGAGGCCTACAGGATCTTTGTCAGGCTGGAGAACAAAGCACATCCAGGGTGGGCACCCCAGACTCCCACCCACCGTCCCCTTCCTCTCACTCAACACCAACACTTCACCAGTTAAACCAGCTCCTGACACTGCTTTTTTGCCTCTCCCTATGATGAAAATGACACTTGGAGTTCAAGCATGAATGCCCAAACTCAGTTGTGGGCATTAATCAGGCTCCATCCATTCAAACCTATCCCACAGCAGAGGAATTTGCTTGAAAAGCAGATATTTAATCACCCGGCGCTTCCCCCAGCATTGTGGCTGAACCATCCCCAGCTGATGCAGCTACAGCAATAAAAGCTCAAGTACAAGCACAATGATACCAGTGAAAAAAATACCAGGTGGGTGGCTGGTCTCACCCAAAATACCCCTGTCTGATCAACAAGGGTTACTGGATATAGTTTTGGAGTGTATTAAACACTGAGCTATTTATTTATTCATGTCACAGGTGGAGTTGAAAAAACCTGGAGGTTTGTTATAATTTTTTAGATGAATTCTCAGGGAAAGTGGCAGCTCAGGACTTCATCCTCCCCTACTTACAACATAAGCAACACATAAGCACATGTTCAAAACAAAACTAAAAAAGATGCTCAAGCTTCTAGGTTTTGTGGAAGCAACCTGGTCTGGTGGGAAGTGTCTCTGTCCATGGCCCAGATATTGGAAGTAGATGATCTTTTAGGTCCCTTCTAACCCAAAACCATGCTGTGATTCTATGAAGGCACACACTTCAAAAACCCAACCAAACAACAACAAAAATAGAGCAAGAAACGCTACAGGGGAGAGGAGGCAGACAGTTTTCTCATTAGAAGACATACCAGATTGCAGCTAAATCTAAACCCACACCACAGGAACACACCTTCGTCCCCAACGAAGCCAAGACTAATCTTTCACCCCCTGGATTAAAAGGAAAAAAACACACCCCCAAAAGCCCATGTCACAAATAAATTATTTGATCTCTGGTTATTTCTCCTGCTTTTACACTGTGTAGAAAGAAGGGATAAAGCTAAATCATTTTGATCAGTTGGCATTAAAAGAAAACCCACTGTAACGCTGGACCCTTAGGTGCTCGGTGCACACGTGCTTTGCCAGCCAAAAAGCCTTGAGATGTGCTTGACAGTACTCACTCAAAACTCAGATGTTTTAGGCTAAAAACCACATGTGGCCAGAATGAGAAAGCACTTCTGTGGCAGAGGAGAAGCTGACAATGAGGCACCTTCGAGTGGAGCTTCTCAGTCTGTCTCAACTGCTCAAAATCCATCACAGCCTGAGGTGAAGCCCAAATGCTATTAATAAAAATAGGTGGGAAAAGGCAGCAGCTGTAGAAGTCTGCAGGATTGCACCAGCTCTGGGATGCCCCATCGACCAGAGGTTTGCTGAACAGGTTGCTGGAGGGCTGACCCATGGGGCAATGCCTCCTGCAGCCCCACCTTGCAGTTGGGCTTTGTACCCCAAAACCCCAGACAGTCCAGACGGGAGAAAACATCTGGCCAAGATGATGGCAGAGCAGAGCTCTCACAAGCCAGCAGCCTTCACTTGGGACAGCTGTAGGAACACACGTCACCATCAAAAACTCCATCCTTTGAGATGGCACCAATGTCAAAAGGCTGAGCAGGAATAGAGAGGGCAGAGACACAGGGCTACCACCAAACATCTCCTTCAGGAAATACTTGGGATAAGAGTTCATGGAAGGAAAGCCCAAGACATGACAAAGGACTTAGACAGCTTTCTTGAAAAATAGCTAAAACCTGGAATATTTATTTTCACCTGGATATAAAAATGTGGATGATGAACAACTGTGTCCTTGAATGTCAGAAAAGCAGAGCATGATAGAAAGATGTCACTGCTACATTCCATCTACACGTCCCCCCCCAAAGGCTGCCTAACATCTGGTTAATGTCATTAAAAACAACCAATTCAGAGCATTCAGACCACATGCTTTAGTCCATCTCTTTCAGCAAAGGCCTTAGCCACAGCATTAATACAATAGAAATTAATATATGCTGGGTTTAAACAAGAATAACAAGATGTGCTCCACCGAACAGGGATCAAAACTGGGACATGGGGTGGCTTCAGTCAAAATTTCATGTTCTTGGAGTGCATTGAGCAGCTTCAACTGTAGAATAAGTGAAAAGAGAGGGAAGTTCTGCTTTGGAAGAACCAACATGCTCAACTCTACCGTGCACCCAGCTAACTCATGGGGAGGGACTCCACTGCAGACACTGCAACCTGGAGACTGCAACTCCAGCTGCAAGGGATGGCAGGCAAAATGTATTTAAATTGAATTAAAACACTAATGTACCATAACTAGCACTGGCAGTGAATATATGTTTCTTTTATATTCATGTATTCTATTTAAGCGTGTGTGCATGTATATGTGGTATTTAAAAAATTCAATAGTAAACCTTTCACTGGCCACAAATCTCTTTTTTTTTTCCTTCCACAAAAATGAAGCATTGCCTGGGTTAGCTGGCCACAAATCTCTGCAAATTTTTTTTTAATTTTTTTTTCCCCCAAGAATGAAGTATGGTGCAGGTTTGGAGATGAGCACCGTGGATCCAGCACAGCTCCATCACACGTGAATCCTCCTCACGCCGGGGAACACTTTGCATCAGCCTCGTCAGGTTATATGGGAATATAATTAATAAGGTGACACATCCCACATAAATAACTTATGAGAAGCCTGTCGCTTGGAGGAGAGATGGTAGCCAAAAGGTATCTTAATTCACTCTAATAACGGATTGGGGGGAAAACACAAACACCTGGATGAAGCATCCATCTTTGCACTGTCAAATATCCTCAGCTAAGGGGAATCTGTGCATCTGCCTAGCAGATATTCTCTTGTTTTCCTTTCTTCCCCCTCAGCCCTTTTTTGGGGTGGAGGGTGGAGTTTGCAGCACATTGTAGTTTCGAGGTAGTGTGAAAATGAGTGAAGGCAGAACTCCTGGGCAAGAAGGGCTTTCTATTATCAAGCATCCTGCAATGAGTTGTTGGTATCACACACCCTTGTCCACCAAAGGTGACTCTACACCACAGCGAAAATCAGGTGAGATGTCAGCTACCAGCCAGGCAAAGGAGAAAAGTTTGTGAGGAATTTTCAGGAGAGGCAGATCAGCTATTGAAAGGCAGAATAATCTATAAATCACTCCTCCAAATTAACAGAATTAATGGAATGGCTTTTGAGCACAGTAATCTGACAGTCCCCTCAAAATAGAATTTTACTTAATTTAAAAAATTCCCAGCAGTGCATGTTAAACAAATTTGAAGTAATTTAGTTTATACCAGAACTGGCATCAGGGCATCCTCTTAGAATCATAGAATTATAGGTTGGGAAGGACCTCTAAGATCAGTCCCACCATGAACCCAGCACTGCCAGGGCCACCCATGAGCCACGTCCCCAAGCAGCACATCTACACCTTCCCTCTCTATGGAGCCCCTCTCCTTCCCCATCTGTGCTACAAGTGCAGAGCTTCTTCACGTGTCCTTCCTTTGCCCCTGAAAACTTCTGCCTTGGAGCTGCCACCATGAAGCCACTGAAGCTTCCAACCACCTGAGGTCACCCCAACCCCTGGGTTTTTGCACCCCTCTCCTCCCTCATAAAAAAGCCAACTTCTTGTGGTGTTGTTTTTCTTCGGTGGAGAGGGCGAAGAGAAACCACCTCAAGGTCCACCAGCACATCGCTCCTACCACCCCTTGTGAAGGAGCATTTCAGGAGATACATTAAATCTTCAGCTATTACACGCAACAGCTCCAGATTATTTGGTATTTTATAGCAACAGAGCACGGGACGCCCTGGCATCGCTCCCACTCTCCGAGCGTAACTAACCTCCGAGACTGCTCAGGCTGTCAGGAGGCTGATTACATGAAATAAAACACTGCTTTTGACTATTAATTAATATTGACTTCACCGTTTGACCTCCGAACATGTTGAAATTTATAGGATCGCTCTCCAGGTTTATTAGGGCACTATTAATAATCTGAGGAGTATTTGGAGTCAGGCACCTTAAGGAACTCAAAAGAGCTCTTTGGTATGATGCATAGACATCATCTCGGGCTACTTTTGGCTTGGAAAAAGCATTTGGCTAATTTTCAATTTGTCAAGCGAGCCCCTGACAAGTTGGTAACGTTATCACGGAGCAGATCTTCGGGAATCTCCAGCGAGGTTTTTCCCAGCCGCGGCTGGCCACAACGGCGTGGCACAGGGATGTTACAGCAAGCAAGATAACAACCAGATGGAGCAGAGCAATCATCTAGGCTATTTTGGTAGATCCACTGCAGATGAACATGATACAAAAGCCAATTAACTCCAATGTATCTGACATGTAAAATAGTTTCACACTGAAATTCTGGGTGGGGTTTTTTTTGGTTTTTTCCTTCCACATTTTTCCTCCAGTACTGGGCCTCCTTAATGTACGAGAGTCTGAATGAAACACAAAATCAGCCTTTTCAAAATAAAGTTCAAAGGAAGCATTCAAGTGTGGAACATTTTTTTAAGTCCATAGAAAAGTGGAAAGAGTTAACAACTTTTCTTAAAAACTTGGGTTTCTACAGAAAAAAAACAACCCAACCCAAATCACAAATCAAAACCACAACCCACCTCACTATTTTCAAGCTTTTTACTTGAAAACTAGAAAGCATCTTAGTTTCTTACATGTGTCACATATGAAATTGTTAAGGACTATATTTTTGGGTAGTTTATTCAGTGACAGGGAAGAGACTTACCACAAAGTCTCCAGAAATCTTACTTCTAAGCCATCTCATTCTTTACAAAACCCAACATGCTTTCTAAAAAAGACCAAATCTCTGAATATGAATCTCTAAACATGACAAAGGGTAAATTTAGTCAGCATGCTTTCTTCAAAAGAATAAATAAGCAAAGGATGTGCTGAGAGAACCAGTAGCATCCAGCATTTTATCTTCTAAATCTATTTGTGACTCACGGATGCTTAAAAGCAGTGGTCCAAGGCCTGGGAGCTCAGTGCCCGAGATGTTAAAAGCACTTTAAATCCTTTAGGCTGCTTTGAAAAATCTCCACGTCTTTGCCACATGTGGATATTTTGCACCGCGGAGCCAGGAATCAATGCAAGCATTTAAACTTCCTTTTGTCAGGAATGACTTAAAGCAGAGAGCACGGAGGCTTGTAAACAAAACTGCTGACACCTCCCGCCTTATTGAAAGAGAACCATGATGCAGCATTAATTGAACGAGCACCTTCAATCTGTCAAGTTAAACAACACCCACAGGGGCTGTTCCTGGCAGAGCTCGGGTTGATGCCGCAGCCGTCGGGGCCATGTCATTAAATCGGGAATTTTTCATGATACCTGAACAACTGTGACAGCGCTCGGGTCATCTTGGAAAGATGAAAGGACCAGCACAGCTGCTGAGCCTGGGCTTGATTATCAGTGACTAAGTGGCTCCTGGGAGTCTCACTCCACTCGAAGGTTTCTTTCAGATTGGCTGATTGTCACCTCAGTAGCAGATTGTCACCCCTGATGAGTCTGCACTGACCCTCCAGCCCATGGAAATGGGATTTCTCCCACTGACATTGGTCCTCCAGCCCGTGGAAATGGATTTTCTCCCACCAAAACAGGTCCTCTAACCCCAGAAAGTGGATGTTCTCCTCCATATCCCCCCACACACATTGGTGTTGTTTCCACCCTGGAAAGCATCAGTTGCAGTGGGACAGCTCTGTTTTCTCACCAGGCAGAGAAAGGGTAAGAAACTCAACACCTCATCCCAACACAAAAACCAAACCGTTTCTTTCCAGCGCTGCAGAGTCACCGCAGCCAAAGCGCTCGGTTTTGCACAGTTTGCTGAGATGACCCCAAATAGCTGCGGCAGAAAGGAGCTTCCAGAAAATAAAAAATACAACCATCACGAGGAGCATAAAAACTGATGAATGTCTGAGCCACCGTATCAGCACGACTGCTCCTGCAGAGCTCATGCCTCTCCAGACCAGGATGCTGCACTGGTCACCAGTAAACTTCATTGGTGCCAGAGAATGATGATGCCAAAGCAACAAGACAAAAATGAAATCTAGTTTAAATGGCTCAACTGTTTAAAATCATTTTTACCATGAGCAATCAAGCCTTCCCGTTTTCTCCATGTTAACATGGAAGAGAAATAGAAAATAGTAAGAAGCTGTTTGATTTTTCATCTCCTTCACTGCTACCTCTGCTCAGAGGAGACCTGCATTACACTTCATTTTAAATGAAGAGTTCGAGAAGGGCATCTCCTCCTTCAGTGGAGAAAACAGAAAAACATGCAACAAAATTAAAGACTAGCTAATCTAGACCAGCAGAGCTCCAATCTGCCAGAAAGGGACAGGCAGAAAAAAGGCAAGACCCAGAACAAAACCTATTATCCCAAGGATCTTCTCTGATGGGGAAAACCAGAAACTGGTGGGGTCTGACCCTAAGCCCATCAGATACAGGTGAAGCAACCATCGAGCAGCCCATTATCATTCACACCTCACCAAGGAAAAGAGTGTTTTTACCTTTCCTTTCAACCCTCCATTCTTCTCCTTTTCTTTAGGCCATGACATTTTGCAGCAGGAGCTTCTGCTTGGCACTAGAATTAATTCTCCCTACTGGCTCATTTTTGGTAAAAACCTGTTTGTATGAGCACTTGAATTTGACAGACGTTTGCACTGTTCACTCTTGCAACTCAAGGCACAAGACCTCTCGGAACTCTGTCTCAGAATAAAATTACTGTTTTTTTCTTAATTACACCAGTGGTTAATGCAACCTCTGACAGAGAAAAGGTTGAACATTTAATTTGGCAAGGTTTAGTGCCAATCTGCATTAGGCCACGATGATTTAACCTCCGTGGCACTGTGCCTACATCATTCTCCTAATAGCACATATCCCTGCCCTACATATTTCACTGGGATCCCTGTGGCAGCTCTGCCAGAGTGCCCGGGACCAGCAGCTCCCAGTGAGTCACCAGGAACACTGTGCAACCCTATCATAGCAACATGTATCCTCCCTCAGTGTACCACCAGCACACTGTTTTGGATGTCAAAATCAAGACTTTCGTTAATTAGAAGGCTAATTGCACTTCTAATTACACTGCACACACCAGTATGCTCCTTTGTACAGAGTTGTGGTTTTGAGGTGTGCACTCTCATACTGCAAAGTTCAAACAGAGAAAGTATCCAGCGATGCTTTTTGCTGCTGAAATAACCCCACAAACCCCTCTCCATAATTTCCATGCACATAACACACATGAAAACATAAGAAGTACAAAACAGCAGCAATAAAGGAGAGATCTTTTGGTTGGGGATGATGCATCTTGCTCTTTGCACTCTGAACTCACTTGAAGTCCTTCAGCCCAACCCAAACTCATGCAATCTCATCACCTAAGACACCTTGTACTCATGTAGGATTATCGCAGTGGCAATCTGCATATAACCAGGAGACAGTTTCATAAGGCACATGCTGAGTGAGTACATAACTGCTGCTTAAACTATTACATTTATTTGTGTATTTATTTTTCT
>VZTA01016318.1:35051-69797 GCA_013398855.1 Mohoua ochrocephala | reverse complement strand
CGGGCGGCAGAGCTGTGCCCGGGCTGTGCCGGGAGCGCGGCCCCGGCCCGCAGGCGCCCTGCGGGAGGGCAGTGAGTGAGGCCCCTCCTGCCTCCTGGGCCGCCTCCCTCCATCCCTGGCTGCGGGTCGGACCACGGGCTGAGCGAGGAGTCCGCCCGGTTCGGCAGGCGGCTTTGTTGATGTGTGTGTGTGCCTGTTTTTTAGGACGCTCATGCGAATCTTGTTGCCCTTGCACCGGGTGCCAGCCTTCAGGGAAGTTGATAAGGCTGAGTGCATGGGAGGCAGTACCTGTCAGCTTCCAGCTAGCAGCCTTGGCCTAAAACAGCTAGCCGTGAAGTCAAAATACTTTGGGACAGCATGTGAGCAGATAAGCCAAAGTGAACAGATTGAGTAAGAGGGAGCCATTTTTGTGTGATTTCCCGGTCTGCGGTTCATTTTGCCACCTTAGCTTTAAATCAAGGAATGCAGTAACGCTTGGATGAATACGGCAGGGCAGGGTTTTGTGGAAGTCAAAGGTCTTTTGTATTCTGACCTACTGGAGGCAAGACTGAAGTGCCTGGTCAGAAGAAGAGGAATCGGGTACCTCGTTAAACCCTCCTTTGTTCCCATATGTACTCAAAGGTGGAAGGAAAGAGCAGTCAACCAGTTACTGGATGAAGGTGATACCTAGCCAGTAAACTTCAAATTCTACAAATGAGTGTCTTTTGGAGCTCCTTGTGTTCCTGTTGATTCACCAGCGAGCTAAAGACTTCACTAGATGACCGTTCGGAGTGCTTGAATGAGGATTCTCTTCTGACAAGCTTTCTGGAATAGTCTGTCTTGACTGTCCTAGCCTGGGTGAGATGGTATGCTGTTGTGGCATACCTAGCGGAAAACACTAGGAACATACAGAAATGTTAAAACATTTTCCTTGGTTCTCCTCTTGGATTTGTAAGTTTACGGTCTGTAATTCTGTATCGCTCACTCAGCATCTTAAGATTCCTTCTCTTTTTGCATTTCTACTTGGAGATTTCATTAATTCTGCTTTTTCTGTTTCTTGAATGTTGTTGCCTTGACTCCAATTCTTTGCATCTGTGATCACCATTCTCCTGCTGTAGGCCTTGAGGTGGCTTCAGTGTTTACTTCTTATGCTTTTCTCACCTTTTCTTTCTCTTGCTATCTGCCTTCATAATTTATTCATTCTTTTTTGGTGGAATCTTTTCTTATTGATAGACTTCCTCCAATGGCAGATTTTTTTTCCCCTCCTTTTGTTTTCAGTAATCTTCAGTGGTTTCGAGTGGCTACTGCTGAAGTGATTCTTTCTTTATCGGTTCTTCTTCAACTTGTGGTGATTCTGCTTTCCTCAGCATCACTGAAGTAAGAGTTTCCTTTGATCTTGAGAAGTAGGAAAAAAAAATTAATACTACTTCCACTGTTCATTGTGGAATAGACTTAGGGCTCCTCTTAGTGGCAGGATTTTAACAGAGCACGCACAAATTGAACTACTTTAGGGTGAATATTGTAATGACTTGTGATGCTGCTCTCATCCCAGAGTGTATCACTTTCCCAGTTGTCTTTTCTTATTTTAAACAGTTTTCTTCTTGAAGAAAGCTGGTTTAATAAAGAAGAAATAAAAAATGCTCATAAATTTGCAGTGTAAACAGATGCAGGAGTAACAATCTTCTCATTCCTGTGTACCCTACTTATTACCTTTAATGGTAGAATTTGAGAGTAAGTTGTCTCGTGTGTGAGGTAGGTCTCTTCAGGAGTTTTGGTCGCTAAAGATAAAGATTGCATAATATTTGTTCAGAAATGGCACTCGGTGTTGAGCAGTAGATTTTCCAATCCTCTGGGACATATGAGGGGGACAGTACATGACAGCATATGGGGTGTCTGCATTTGACATAAGGTCACTTCTGCTTATGTAGATAAGAACTGATGTTAAGCCATTGCAATTAAGTGAACTAGAAACTTTGTTTGCTGTGCAAGACAAAGCAAATTAAGCTTAAACCAACGTAAAAACATTAATGTGTGCAAACACAGAGAGTTTTACCTGTTGACTTGAATTGCTACAGTGCAGCATGCTTAGACAGTGTTTTAACTTTGGGTGTACAAATCAACTGCACAGGTACAAGGATAATGCTTTCCATGTTAAAGTTGGGAGGCCTTCATGGTGGACTTAGGAAACTGGAGTGTGTCTAGCCTGATATAACCTTGGCCACTACAGCCTAGGCTTCTATTAATAGCAAGGGAATCAAATGTGGAGCCTACTTACAAACTTTATCTACCATCTGTCTGCTCAGATAAAATTTTGTGTAGATGCTGTATACAAATACTGTAGTAACATTTTTTTGTTTCTGTTCTTGTTATCTGATCTCCATATTCAGAGTTTATTTTTTTGATGCAGCTCAGAAAATACTTCTCATGAAGTCTTAGTTAACTGATCTGCTATAAAGGCAGTCTTTCCAGTTTAGAATCTGGAATATCTTTTCGTTGCCTTTAGGATGGCTAGTGTAAATCTAGAGGTGGTTTGCTCTGGAGTATGAGGATGGGTGTGTGTTAATCTTGTAGTACTAGTAATTAAATATATAATTTGCTTTATAGGGATAGTGTTAGTTTTTTTATTTCTGCTGTCTTTATAAAAAGAAGCTGGAATATAGCATAATAGATGGATGCTTATTTGCTTTAGGTACCTTGATTTGCTTTAGGTACCTTGTGTAATTCTCATTTGTTTTAGAAAAATCAGATTGTCTCATTTTTGAACCTTTTGATTTCCATGCAGATTTCAGTGGTTTTGATGTTTAAGTTAATTGCAGTTGGTTTGATCTACTAGAATGTAGTGTAGACTTCAGAAAGTATTCAAGTTTGCAAATGTAGCTACTTGTGAAAGTATTAAAAACACTACCTGTGGCAAGGTTGAATAGATTTTAAAATCCATTGATATGTCGGGAGGCGGAAATAGTTTGTACTTGTCTCCCATATGGTATTTAGCTATTTGCAAATGAAATTTAGCAAGTCCTTCAGAGGTAATTAGGAATGTTCTGAAGAAGGCAAAATCTTCAGTTCTAAAGCATTTTGAGTAGACATATGCTCATAGTTCAAATGAGTTCATCTGTTGGTTTAAAAAAAAAACCTCATGCAGTTGGACAGAGGAGAATTCAGACTGGAGTATTTTTTGGTTGGTAGATGGTCTTGTGTTATAATGAAACTGATAGTTTATTAAATAAGCTTGAAGAAAGCAATATGCCATATGGTTTTTATAAGAGTATAACTAGTCAGTAATCTGTTACTGGTGAGTACCATCTTGTTTCTGTGGCTGTCTTGTTCTGATTCCCCTCTAAGTCTGTAGACAATTACCTGATATATTAGAGAGCCTCAGCACTTTGGCTATTGTGTTCCACCGTGTCCTGTTTCAGACATGTCTCACTGTGTGTTGACTTATTTGTTAAATTAATCATGTGGGAAGCAGATGTTTTAGTGCTGCATTACAGTACAACAAGAATACTACCTCCATCAAGGGTTGCCTATCCTGGAAGGTGAAAAGCCAGGTTAAAAATTTGGTTTAATAGGCTTTTGCAGTGATGTTGGCTGTGTATTTCTTGGTAGTTATGGCAACCAGTGGCTCCATTGACATAGAGTGTTGCCTTCTCTTACGACTTATATCAAAGCTACTGAGGTGTTATCCATTTCCACTTGCAGCAGGGGGCTGTTTCTGTATTGAGTGAAAAATCCCATAGTTAAAAGGAAGGTAACTCTCACAGATTGATGATGTATGCTGTGTGTTCAAAAGCACCGTCAGGTACCTAGCTCTAAGCTTTCTGCAGTTCTGTCTCTACTGATCCCTGCTTATCTTTTCATTTAGCTCTGTGTCTTAAAGTTTGAGTCAGTGTAGGTTTCATAGAGATTCTGTCTGAGCTACACAGTAGGTCAGATTTCACTCTCTTTTCTTTTTTTCATCATTACGTCTCTCTTGGAGACAAATGTATCTGTTGGGTCTGCCGTGCTCCCCTTAGGAAAAGGCTGGACAATTCTCTTTGCCTCCTCTTTTTGCCAAGTGTGAGAAGTATATTCTTAGTTTCTAAACTGCTTGGTATTTTCCGCTTTAATTTATTTATAAATGGCTCTGGTTTTTTCAGTGTTTTAAAATGTTTGCACCCAGTAAGGATTAGTGAATGTTTTAGTTAAATTTTGGATGGTAGATACTTAATATTGATGACCTTGGGTATTCTGTCCCCGTAAAATTCTATCCTTCCTTTTCCTTTATTCCTTTTCAGAGATACTTCAGAGATTGGGAGCTATGGAAGATTATGTTCTATTTCTTTTACATTCTGTAGCTAAGTAAGAGTAAAGGAACTTTTTCATATTCTAGACTTGTGAAAACTTTAACAAATAGAGTGACCATAAAAAAGGAAGCTTACTCTTGAGAAAGCTATTATTAGTAGTTATCTTGGTATGCATTCTGTGCATGTTCATCGGGAAAGGTCTCTTTTACCATCTTAGGTTGTAGCACTGGGATCCACTTAAGATCAAAAAAGTCAGATGTGCTTGTGGCTGTGTTTAGGGACATATGGCAATTATTATTTTACTGGCACCAAGTGGATTACGTGGTTATTTTATGGAGTGTCTTGTAGCAGCAAATCACCTGCTTAGCCTACATATAGCATGTTGCTGCTTCAAGGTTGTCTTCCAGTGTAACTATCAATTGTCTTGCTTAACAATCTCCAGGAAGTTTTCGGTTCTGCAGGACCTAGGCTAGGTTTGGTAATGCAGCCCCAAAGAGGTAAGGGTGCTCTTTTGGAGCTTTCTTCAAGAGGTTGGTGAAACAGATGCTTTATCAACAGGCTGAGAACCTACAAGTAGCCAACTTCAGTTTAGTCTCTGAGTTTTATGAAACCACGTAAAAATGTGTGTTCAGGATTGTTGAGCTGGTACAAATGGTGTTTTGTAGGATCTCTGTCAACTCCATGCAGCTTTTCTGCCTCTGAAGTCCTTTGGGCTACCAAGGAGAGACTGAAGAGAAGTCTGAGCTGTAGTGGCTGCTAGCTTAGCGTGAGAGTCTGGATAAATCCACGGTCAGGTATATCTGACGGATGTGACTCCACAGAACAAAAACTCCACCATGTTCATCTGTGTACAAATTTCTACTGGGATTCACAATGACCACAGAATTTGAAGTTACCATGCATTTATAAATAATTGATTCCCTCTGTCCTCCTTCATGCCTCCCCGAGATATAAAGCTCAATATAATGTATTGCTTCTTAGGATTCCACAGTAACACTGAGTAGTTTACATAGAGATTCATGTTAGGCCTTATCCTTGGAAAGCAAAAGGCATTGCAGGTAAATATGTTGATTAAGTCTATCATGTCATACAGTCAGCTCTCAAGCCTGCCTGACTTGATTTCTTTTAAGGATGTCTCTAATTAGGACTACATCAGCCTCTAAATTAGTTGCTGAGATGTGTTCCAAATAGTTAACAGCCAAGTGCTAGTTTTGTCTTACTGCCTTTAGAGCTGTGACCTGACTAGATGCATTGTTACTTTAGACGTGCCTCTGGAATAATGTACAGTTGTTTCAAAGTCATCAGTAAGATGTTGAAGCATATCAATATACATAACTGTAAATATTTAGAAGCCTGAACTATTGCTGTATTAGTTACTGAACAGACTTAAATGATGGTTTTACCCCACAGGTTTTGCTGATGGGGCCAGTCTGATGTGAAGAACACAGCAGTACTATGAAGGCTGAGCTCACAAGATATGACTGCTGTATATCTTGCCTTGCCTGAAATTTAGCTTATTTGTTGTATGACTTGTCTATTGCTTTGTAACTGGCCTTGGTATATATTCAATTTAAGAAGAGCTGTGTTTTCGAGGTCTCTGAAACAGTCTTGTTTAGATTTGGGCTAACCGGTGTTGATTTTCAGTTCCTTTACTTTGATCCCACCAAATTCTAAAGCTGCTTTTATACCTTTTATGGACCTGTCATCTTCCCAGGATTCTAAGTTCACTATGTCAGGGTGGAGTGTTACTTGTCTGGTACATATCTGATCTACATGGAGCTGTCAATGGATATGTTGGCAGTGGAACAAACGTGATTTTGGGAGTATGTTTAGGGAACACATTCCTAAAGAACTGTCGTCTCTTAGGTCTGTCTTAATGACCCCTTAGGTTGATTCAGATTTCAGGCCATACTTCCTTATCACTTGTAGAATATCAGGAATTTTATATTTTTTAAAAATCCTGGAATGGTATCTGGTATCTGACAGCTGCAGGTGATTTTAAGTAATAGTATCTTAGGTGCCTTCCTCTGTAGAGGGTTCTGGTAGTGAGCTTTGAAAACAATGAATTTTCATTGCATTGAATTAATAGAGATACCCAAATGGCTATTACAGTATCGAGGACTAAATGAACTCTGTTGCCTTCATCAGGCCGCACCTCTTTGTTTCTGCACAGTGCCTGCACTGATAATAGCTCTGGCATGAAACACGTAGATACTTTCTAAGAAAACTGCAAATTACTTATATGTACACCTTGTCTGTTGGAGGCCTGGCCAAAGCTTAAGTTGATACCGGTTATTAAAATTCCCACATCTTACTCAAATCCGGAAGAAATGAAGGTTATTTTTGCATTTGTCTAGCACTGTGTAGTCACTTAGAACTTTATCAGATGAAGTATTTGGGTCAAAATCCTCCATGCTGTATGTTTGACCTGTTTAAATTCTCTTGGGAAGATTTTGTTAGGCAGAAAATATTTTTGTTAACTCTCTTTGGAAAATTCGATTTTTGTTCTTTTAAGTAGATGTACTGTCCATGTACTTCAAGGTGGATAATTGATGTGACTCCAAAAGCAGCTGGTCAGGGAGGCTGCGCATGAACTTAAAATGCTTTGGGAAGATTGAGGGCCAGGCAAACATGGCTCTGATGAGGGCTCAGGACCAGATATTTTATTTGCTGATCTGCTTGTCTTTCAGGTCTACTTCTGAAGTCAGCTGGTAACTCTGCTTGTGAATGCTATGTGAGACTAAGAAGTCTGCAAAATCAGATTCTAAATATTATTAAGTTAAGCATCCAGAATTAGCATATACATTAAATCTCAATTCCTCTATCTTTAGGTCCATAGTTGAAGGGAAGAAAAAAAGATGATACCTTTAGACTCCATGCAGTGAAAGCATTTTGAATGTAAATATTTTTCTTGTATGCTTTTTTCATGTTAACCTGGATAAAGATTGCTTTTTAGAGTTGAGTTTGAAGAGTGTTCTCGTCAATGCCTTCTTTAATACAGTGAAATACTAAATTTAACTGGTCCTTTAAGAAGTATGTTTCTTTTCTCAACTGAAAAGGCTGCCGTTCCTGTTGAAGACTGTTTTCATACATGCAAATAGATGAATTAAGATAATTTAAAGAATCTTAATATTTTCATGAATAGCATAACTGGAGCCCTTTTAATTTGTAAGGGCTTCACTTTACAATCACTGTGATGTTTGAAAACGTTGCACCAATGAGACTGAGTATTAAATTCGTAAGCTATCTAGCTGTGTGTCTGTTACTGTACAAATGTATTTCAAATTGTGTGTAGATTGAGGTTTTTCAATCAAACTAGGTAAAAGTAAGTTGTGCTTAGACAAAATTACAGTGCAGTAATTGTATTCCAGAGCATCCACCCTTTCTCTAAAGAATATTTTTGCAGCAGTGGATTGCGTTACTCTCTGGAGTTGCTCTCTTGGCTATCAAAATGCTCAAATTCAACAACTTTCTGGTTGCATTCAAACATAGCTCAGCTTCATCTCTCAGAAGTCCTTTCCTTCTCATTCTTACTCAATTTTTCCTTAAAAAAGGCAATGTGATTGAAACTGCCAAATCTACTGTTTCTGATTGATAATGGGTACTTGTATACTAATGAAACTTGTTGTAATTTTGTCTACTCCACACGATGTTCATGTCTGAGGACTGACAGAGCATAATAGAAATGCTCTGCAGAGCAGCTTTGTCTGATTTTTCTTTGAACTCGTGTGCTTCTTCACTTACTGTAGCACTGAGCACCAAGAGAGCTTCAAGTGCGTCATTGCCTCTCTTCCTGCTGTTCTGCAAGGATTGGAATAACTTCTTAGTGTCCAATCTGTGATTTCTAGCTTCCTAACCTGGCCAAACAGCTTTGTCATGAAAGCTTAAAGCCTGAAAAGATGTCCTTTAAAGGTGGGGGTTTTTTTGTTTTTCTTGAGAAGCCATTAATTATTCTGCTGTGTTTCATTGTCCTCTACTATGGTCTCTACTTTGGAGATTTTCTGGTTAGAAGAGTTAGACTGACATCTTTTCAGTTGCCTTTGTCCCTAATAGCAGAAATGCAAGTATTCAGTTTTGTCTATGAACTCTGTAGCTTGCAGTTCTCATAAAGAGCAGAAGAGCGCTCGTTCCTTGGGCCTTGAGGTCAGTGCCACATTGATCCACTTTCAGAAGCCTGTTTTGCAAATGAAAGGAATTTAACTATTGAACTGTAGTTATTAGAGTGTATGGGGGAAACATGCTAAACTTAATTTTTAGGAACAGTAGGTTTATTTCTTTGCAATTCTTCAGAGTTTCCATTGTGTTTGTTATTGTTAGGGACAGTGGATTTACATAAAGCAAGGCTACAATATATCAAAGCCCTTTTTCATCACGATAATTTTCTAATCCTGATGATGCAAGTTTTATTTTGTTCCGAATTAAGATTTGGTTTGATATTTGGACAGCAAAAGCAGGGAAAAACATTTAAACACTCTACCAGAACATAAAAAATGACTAAACGGGTTTGTAATTCAGCAGAAACAGTTGTAGCACCCAAAAAGTATCTTGTATCTTGTATCTATTTTGTAGATTCAGAGTATGTAAGAATAGTGTGTGTTAGTTTTACAGTGGAGACAGAATACATGCTTTTTAAAAACTTTGTGTTGATTTCTTACTTATACAACTTCATTTGAATACTTTATGAAACATTACGTGATGTCAGTCATGCGGTATACAGTATGAATGTCTATTATGCCATATACGTGCATAGGAAAGGTACATTATGTTTTAAATAAGAGCTCTGTTTAGGTGTGACTTACTGCATTGAGGAATCAAGTAGAGCTTTACTTTCTTTGCTTAAGAATTAATTTCCAGCAGTTTTCATTTGGATTCATTCTGTCACTCGGGTCCCAGATTCTTATCCCTAAAAGCTTCTGTCAGTCAGGTACTTGTAGTGATGTAGCACTACTAAGACTGTGAAATTGGGATGCTTTCTTTTGGCAGTCTTATGATCCAGTTTAAAAACAAATGACTTTTAAACATGGGGAGGCAGGGGACAAAATAGTGAGAGAAAAGTGAGGGTAAAAATAGTCCGTCTGTGTATGCATGAACTTATGTCAAGTTTCTGGAATGCAGCTGAAACTTGAGACACTCTGGGATGTAGTGGATGAAGGACTGATCAAATGTTCAGAAGCTGTAAAGGTGTGGTCTGGCTGGTACTGAAGGCTTTTATCAGCTGCTGTGATAACTGCGGAGTTTAAAAACTCTCCTTTGAAGTGATGGAATTGCCTCCACTGGGAGCATTGTATCTACATGTTGTGCTTGTTGGCCAGGATGGCATTTTCCTGCATGTCTTTGTTTGGGGTTTTGGTTTATTTTGTTCTCTGTGTTTTGCTCCCTGTCAGGTGAACAAGGAAAGGGATGATGGCAAAATGATTTAGGGATTTCAGTGTGATTTCCAAGGAGACCGGTCTTTGAGTGTTGGTGGATTTAAACTAGCCCAGTGAAATTTTTTATATATTCATATAAGTAAATAACTTCTGCTGGCTTAGCTTCTGAGCTGTTTTAACACAGGATCAGTCAAGTGGTAGTGCTAGGACAAATAAGAGGGCTGAAGACAGAGTTGTGGCAGGACTGACCTAGTTTGAAGAGGCTGTGAAACTGTAGCCTAAAAGGAAAGAGTTGTTTTACCTGAAGCCACTTCTAAAATGCATTTTGGGAATTCACAGTAGAATTATTAAAAATGGAAATAGCAAGAAAGAATGGAATGAATCTGGAAAGTTTGACATGGAAGTTGTTCAGAAGATACTAATGCTGCTTATGTTTATAACAAATGGTATTCCTTACTCATGTAGATGTCAGCAATGTTGTGCATTTCACAAATAAGATATTAATGCAGCGTAAGAAATGTCAGAATTTTATTTGAAGTCATGTGGACAAGATTCTTCGTTAAACCTAAGTATTTAATTAAAAGTTTGCTGTTTATTCTCTCCATTTACTAACATTACCCATTATCTTTTTATGAAAAAGTGATTTCAAAGGTAGGAAAATGCATAGAAAATCAAAACCAGAATATACTTTGAATCGGAGAAAAGAGTAAAGAAAAAAGATTATGTTTTTTGTCTTCACGTGGACCTGTATTTTAGTACTTCCATGCTAGACCTTCAGATACATAGGGCTTGAATATTTCTGTCTATTGAATTGACATTCTCACTGATACACTCATTCTTAAACATCATTCTAGTATAGTAGTAAAAATATCTACAATGAAAAGTATATAGTACAAGAAATACGAATTGCTAAAAGAGTGAATAAGAACGACAGGCCTGTTGGAAGAAGTATTTTGCAATATTGAGGTCAAGTTAGAAAGCTTAGGTCAAGGTGATCTGTCAGTCACCTAGTCAAGTCTTCCTCTCTGTCATTATTTTTGAGCGTCTTCAGAAAAAATACATTTCTTGTCTAGATTATATCCTCCTTTCATTGCCCCCTGTTAGAGATTTCTACCTGCTGCAAGCAGGAGGATATCTGAGGCTTGATGGTACCAGGAGGGATCTGGGAAGTGTTCCTTTTTGTTGCCTATTAAAGCCTATTTTGATAGTCTCAGAAGCATTTTGAAATGTACATTTAGGCAGATGTACAATTCTTTAGCTAATGCTGTGGTAAGGAAGTTCTTTCAGAAGTATATTAAGGAACTGATTATGGAATAGCTTTGGCTGCTGTTTGTCCAGTAACCATGTAACCCATTGAGAAGTTTGTCCAGGTGTCTCTGTTGGTTTGTATGAAATCTCATCTTGTTTCTTCTTTCAACCAGCTTGGGGTTCAGTCTCTTCTTTAGTTAAAACAGCTGTTGTCCTAACTCTGAAGACCTTCCAAGTCACTGTCTGACGTTTTCATTAATATTTATAGAAGAATTGTATAGCACTCTGCAACAGAACTTTGAGTAGTTCTGGACTGTACTACTTAAATACTGTAGTGTTTGAACCATAAATACAGAGTATGGTGCCTCTTGTAAAATTACATTGGTATTCCTACTTTAAGGTTTGGGGCCTGGTATCTAGAAATTATTTCCTGTTTGAACCTGCTGTGGTTTGTGCATGTGACAGTGAAAGAACTTTTCCTTACAGGGAATTGGATTTGGGTTCTTTATTGGTCTTCCAGGATCTGTGTTAATATAGCAATAATAACACATTTTATAATTCAGTAGTGCTTTCTTGAGAATCTCAAGACAAAACATATTCATAACTTTCATTTTCAGGATATGTAAAATTTGGGATCATTAATCCATTAAACCCTGAGATTAGTGCAGTTGGTTAGAGCGTGGTGTTAGTAATGCCAGGGTCATGGGTTTGTTTCCCATGTGTGCCATTCACTTAAGAGTTGGACTCAATGATCTTTCTGGGTCTCTTCTAACTCATTATGTGATTCTGTCATGGTGGATTCAGAACTGGGATGTTAACATAGGCTTCAGGGGGAGCAGAGCTTATTTTCTGTGGAAGGAAGCCTTGTGCTTAGGAGAAGCTGGGATTCAAAATGAATTTACCTGTGTGTTTTGTTACAGTGGCTTCCTTAGCTTGAGATCATAACCAGTGAAAACATCTTTTGACAGAATGTAAAATATATGAGGGGGGTGGTGGGCTGTAAAAGATTTTAGAACACACTGCGTGGTAATTCCTTCCCTTTGTGTTTTTTAGGTCTTTATTTTCTTTTGATCCCTTCTTATAAGGACAGTGGTGAAAGGGAAACCAGTTACTTTTAAAATATGAAGTATCATACCTCAGCATAGATGAAGCCACATTTGTGGTTTATAGCAGTTCAGGTTTCTGTATGCGGAAAAGATAAAAGTGGATGACCANGAAAAAGTGAATGACTTTTACAAGCCCCTTTGAATTCCCTGCAGTTGCAAATTGTGCTGTTTATTCGTACTTGAACAAGGAACATGGAATGACTTTTCATAACTTCTGTGAGTGTAGTATGAGAAGTGGGAGACAAAAGTAAACACTATTTATTTGGACATTAATTAACAGAAAATTATCAGTCATCACTGAGCTCTTTCTGTCAGGCCCTTTCCCTTACAGGGATATATCAATTGTATATACAAACTGCAAATTGACTGGCTAGTACTGTCCTTCTATACCTTTTCTTAATAAAAAGTTTCATTTCTATTGTGTAAAAGCAAAGGAGATGCTCTTAATCTTTAATCTTGTGAATTTGCTAGCCATTTTAATTGCCATTTTAATTGTTGGACTTGAATCCTCTTTTTTTTATTTTTGCCCTTTTTTCTTGATTCAGATACTTGCTTTGTGGCTTTCTTTTCTTCTTCTCTTGAAGGTGATTCTTCAGTGGTCCTCAAAGAAGAAAGGCTTAAGTTTTAGAAAGTAGCAGGCTGCTTCTGGAAACTATGGCATGAATTCAGAAAACAGTTTTCATATTCAAACAAAGCTGTATTTTTTTCTGAATTTTTGTGTTGAAAAATTGTTAGTAAAATCTAGTGAATCTTTCCAGTAAAGTTTATTCTTGTGTGATGTATTTTTAGACTATTCTTTGTTGCTGTGGTTTTTGATGTGGGTAAATAACTCTTTGATGTTGGTATAGGTCCTTTCTAAAAATAGCTTGGGAGCTGAAAAATATTCAGTGTCTCTCGAGTCAGGCTCATGTTAAGTGAGTGGGAAATCATTCTGTCTGCTCTAATGGGGTTTGGCTCAACGTCATGTCACTGTGCATTAGCCAAGCCTCAGCTACTACCATGCAGGAATTTTCCAAAGAATAAATGTTTGTTTTTCTTTTTAAATGAAATGATTTTGTACGGATTTTGTAAATCTTAGTTGCTGTACATTTGAAATACACACTGATCCTGCAAAGTCTTATGCCTTTCTAAGTTGTTTTTATTATCAAAAGATGTTTTTAAAAGTCCTTGTCTGAATGAGGACTTGAAAAATCAATCCAACCTCTGATTATGTCACAGAAAGGAGAGGAAAGTTAGGGTTCTTCTAATTGTTCAATGGAAGATACATCTGATATGTATGGGAAGAAGCTGGGATGTTAGATATGTGAACTTTGAGCAGGAGAAAAAAAATTGGCACCTTTTTAATTCTCTGGCCTCAGAATCAGAAAGGGCTTGAATATAGTAGTTGGAATTTCAGAATACCATTTCCATACCAGCTTTCCTGTAAAAGCAGATACTCTCTGGAAAATGGAAAAAGGAATGGTTTTCTTAGTATATGTTAACGCTGCTGAGCTGTGCTTGGCTAACACTTTTCTCATCTGTTTATAGGTTTTGTAAAAGACACCGGATTAAATCAAATTCAAATGTTCCATGTGTCCCAAAAGACTTGTTGATGATGTCAGAATTAGTTCTTCCACAGTTCATCTTTAGTCTGATTCAGCACTTAAGAGAGGGATATAATGAGCCCGGTATGTTTTGAATTTGCATGTACCTAGCATCTCTTACCATGCTGTTATCTCTTGCTTTGCAATCTGTGAAGACCCAGTACATGAATGCTGTCTGTAGTTTGTGTCATTGTGTTTTGTGCCTCTCTTCCTAACAAAATGGCAGCCTGACTAGGTGATTTGATTTTGTTACCTGGTGGCGTGCTTAAGTGTGTTGTAAGGGCTACCTAGCATTGTGCTGAGCTCTTCCAGAAAATGAAATCAGGTATAGTTTGAAATTTATATGTGTGAATTTTAGAGCATTATGAATATATAAATTATTTTCGTTTGCGGTGGTCGTAACTGTTCTGCTTGTGACAGTCTTGGGTAAATTATATTACATCTACACCAAAAGTTGTTCTGTTGTGGTTTTCAGCTCTTGATCTGCCATCAGAGAAAGACCTTCATAAAATCCTCCAGGTTTTGGAGCCTCATGTTTCCTTCCTAGAAGACTTGACCAAAATGGGAGGTGCAATGAGATCGGTTCTTACCCAGGTTTTAACTAGCCAACAGTTCTACAAAGATCTTAGCTCTGGTATGTTTGTGTTATTTCTAATAATGAAATTTTCAAACTATGAAGAATTAAGGGCATAAGTTTTGTTTATAACTTCATTTTCTGCATGTTTTTATTTGGCATCTCAAAACACAGAAAAAAAGCATATTTTTAAGGATACTATGTTGATAGGAAGGTGAGCTTCAGGAGTGGCTAGAAACACTTGTTGTTAAGACCTGTAAGAGCAAACATCTGATTTGTGTCCCAAATAAATGAATAAAGAACATCCCTTCAGAAAAGTTTTTATAAGAAATCCATTCTCTTCAAAGTGACTTGAGCATGGCGACGTGAAACAAGTACTTCCAAGTCAGGCTTAACGAGGTTATTCAAAGTGGAATATGTCTAACTTATTTTGGGATCTGCTCTCACAGAGATTACTGGAGGAGACCTGAATGGCAAAAGGCCGTTGTCTGTCCTGCATTTCTGTGCAAAGCCTTTTTCATCTTTTTTTCTTAAACATTATCCCCTCCCTTCATTATTTATTCCATCTTGTACCAAATCACAATGAATCTGAAAGTGCTGGCCAGTCACAACTAACTCCAAACCCCTAGCCTAAATTAGCTCCATGTTATTTTCTTGTGATTAGGAGTCCTTTCCATAGACATAGAACAAATAGTAATTACTGTAGTTTTAAGTTGCCATAACTGGCTTGGGCAGCAGCTAGTTAAAGAACAGGCAATCTCCAAATCTTTATTTGAAAGGAGAAACACTTAGTAAAGTTGCCTCAGGGGCAGTTCTCTTTATTCTTTCCTTCCTTTTTCTCTCCTGTTATAATATTTGAATGGGAGTAATTTAATTACTTCTCTTTCCTATATGTGATGGATTTCCTGACACAGAAATATGGAAAGGAAATCGAAAGTAAGACATGCTTATCTGGACTCTTGGAATGGAGAATATGTGTTATTAAATTAAAACGTTGTGGACCATTTTTTAGATCGCTTGCATAGAGTATCAAGTATATGAACCGAGGAGCTGCTTTTGTGGTTTAATACTGTTTCATGTATGTATTCAAGGTGTTGGAGAGAATGCATGTGCAAAGAAAAGTCATGAAAAGTACCTCATTGCTTTGAAAGGCTCTGGACTGGCATTTCCTGAGGATAAAATTGCATGTGGTATGCAGGAACAAGGAGCAGGAACTAGCACATTATCTGTTCAAGGTTTGTGTAGAAAAATATTTTAAGAGAAGACTTGATTATTGATGGGTTTTATATAAACTGCTTTAGGTTTATTTTTTTAAAAAGCTAATCTTAATGAAACTTAGGGAATTACCTGTAAGTTATTGCACTACCATATTGCAGGACTCTTCCTTCTATCAGCAAAGCTAAACATGTTAACTTTCTGTTGCTGATCTGCTAAGCACCATTGTTCCAGTCATAACATTAGTGGAATTTGAGTAGACAAGATGAAATTGCTCATAGTAGAATTTTGCCACTGCAATGAAGTGATTATCAATCCACAGCACCTCTTCATAAAAAGATTCTGTGGATTTTTTTTTTTTTGGATCACTGAAGTCCATCAGAGTTTTTTTTTCAGTTTCTGAAAGAACACTCCATTGTTAACTCAGTGCATTGAAGTTCTGCAATGGAACATGCTTGCAAATCCCTGATTTTGTATTGCTTGGAAATCTTACTCTTAATTTCTCGGTTCACTGCTATGTATCTTTTAAAGAAAATTAATGTAGTGTTCCATTTCATACTGGCTCGTTAAATATCTTATAATACTGTCTTTTCAGTGTGAGACTTACGAAAAGAATCTCTGAACTTTTTTATTTCAAAAGGTTTGGCAGGTGCTACAGCAACATCAGGACAAGGGGATTCTTCAGATGAGGTGAGACTTTATTTAAAGACTATGGTGAACTGCAACAGAATATCAAAGGGGGCGAATGCTTGCAGCCAAATCCCACAAAACTTAAGTCTTCTATCTGCCATACGTTATCCCCATTTTAGTAATTAGGAATAATGGAGATTTAAAGGAACAGATCTCTTGCCTTTGGTTTACTAAGGACCTCTTGAAAAATCCTGGTTTTTGCTAATACTGTTTCAGTTTAGTTTACGTATGTAATGGAGAAGAAACCTGTGTAGGTATTCCAGAAGTCACTATCAAGCAAATTTGACTTGATTAAAACAAACTTAGAGCATGTAATACTGTGAGTGTTGTTAGCAGTTTTTGGCACTTGAGAATCCAGCTGAACTGGTGATAGCAGCAGTGAGAATTTCTTTGTAGATAAATTCCCATGTGTAGACTTGACCTTACTAACCAAACACATGGAGTGGGAGTAGAAAGGAGAGAATCTCATTTTAGGTTGAGCTTTAATAAATAAGTGGAATTTAATGAGGAAAGTTAAATTCTGGTAGAGTAACTTTATCAATTTATTCTCATCTTTTTTTCTGAATTTTTTAAAACCTAATTTCAATTAGTAAGCCTTAGCAGACATTCTGGTAGGGTAACATAACAAACTTTAAATAATATAAAGAGATATCTAATACAAAAACATTTATTCCTCAGTGTGGCAAAAGCGTTCATGAACTGTGTTTTATTTGAATCCTTGGAACATAAAATCATCGTTAATAGGAGGACAGCTTTAGAGAAGGCCTTTTTTCTCCTCTTGCAGAAAGGAAAGCATGAGAAATAACAGCCATCCTTCAGATTAATTTTTCGCTTAGAGCCATCTACTATTGTAGAAGTAAACCAAAATACTGAACTGTGCAAAACTTTTCAAGGTATTTGGTTCCCTGCAGAAGCACTGCTCTCTGATTTGTAGTCTATGTAAATTTTGTAATCTAGTGTTCCACCTGTGAAACAATGCTACCAATTAGATCTTGGTAAGAAAGAACATTTTTAACCTTTCTAGATTCATTTTAAATACCGGAGAAAGAAAAACCAGTTAGAAGTGTACTCTTGCCACATTTTTAAATCATAACATAATTTTACTCTGCTCTAAGAGAATATAATAAGATATTAAAAACAAACTGTAAATGCCCTTTGTAACTCACATGGGAGTACAGAGGAGAGGAACATTATTTTTCTAATAAGCATTTCAGCTTTTCACCTGCACAGTCTGTTTTGACTTTTGGATGAAAGGAGTGGACTTCCTTTTCAGTAATTCGTGTTTGTCAAGCAGATCATGATTAAGAAAAAGATTATAAAATAAAAAATTAACTTTCTTCACCGATGCTTTTTTCAGAGACTTAAATTGCAGAGTCCTGCAGTTCATAGTAATAGCCCAGCAAGTCAGATTTTTTCTTGAGAATACCTGGCCCCTCTGATAAGGGACTGGGCAGTGGCAACATCCTGAGAACTTACTGCCTCATTCCTGATTGAAGTACCAAAGTACCCTGTGTTCACAAAGACCACAGGATGCCCAAGTGTTCAAATGTGTGTCCATCTCAAAATGAGTTTTCAGATGGAGGTAATGAATGGATAGGAAAAATGAGACCTTTCATTTACACCATACTTGTGGTCAGTCGTTAGATTTAAAGTATGAACAATCTTCTTCCTCAAGGCAGGATAGTAACTCTTGAGATTCAGGTTCTTTATCATTCCAGAGAAGTTTGGAAGTAAAACATGGCATTTACTTAGGGGACAAAGATATTGATTACTTATTTTTAACAGTAGATATATGCATGAATTATATCTTATTTGATTAGTTCCAGTAAGAATCTTTATTTCTAGTTTCATTAGGACTACCGGTGTTGGTAAAGATCCATGCAACATTTAATATACTCCTGTAATGTCACATTCTTTTTTAACATCCAGTGTTAGATTTTGTAAAGTGGTGGTGAAGACATTTTTAACTTGTATTACATTTTGTAACCTTTGCTGTTTAGTTTGTGGATTGCCTTGAAAGCTTCAGATGACAAATGCCTGCATGAAATGTTTCCATTATTCTGCAGGGAACAAGAAGTTAGAATTGGCCTCTTAAAGGTGTCAAAAATACTTTGTTCTTGCATCAAAAGTTTATATTGATTAGAAGGTATCTAGCTAATTCTATGTGTTGTCATCTTTGATATACAGTATGTTGGTTGATATTTTTTCTCTGAAACAAAACCCTACAAACCCTACAAGTGGATAAGGTAAAATCTTAGATGCACAAAGGTTAGAAATTTTGTAGTGTTAAACTTTTGTAGCAATCAGTTTTAGAAGTCAAAGCAAGTAAAGTTACAAAATTAATGAAATAAATGTGGATGATAATGTTGCCTGTAGGGGGAAAAGAGGCAATTTGAAAAATTACGTTTTTTTCTAAAGAGTTGAACACAGTGTGTGGTTCCTGTAAACAGTAAAAGTATTTTTCTTGTAAGAATATATTGAAGGCTTCTCTGTTTTAGTTTGGTAGTTAAACCAGAATTTTGAGAGCATACCATGTCTTGGCAATAAGATTCTAAGTATACAATAATCAATTTTTAAAACTCTTCCCCTACCCCAGGAGGACCAGGATGGTAGCCAAGGTGTGGGAAAGCGCAAGAGGGTGAAACTAAGCAGCACCACCAAAGGTATTTATAAAGTACTGATCTCAGTTTATCATGTTTGCTTTATGTCTGTCTTAAAAATACCCAGGGATACTCACTTCACTTCCCGAGCACTGTAGTGCTGCACGTGACAGGTATTAAACATAGCAAAGTCTAAAAGAGAATAGCAAGTGAAAATGTTGTAATTGGCAAGTTAGATTTCCCTTGAGTAAGTACTGCTGTCTGGGACTCTGTTTGACCATTTTGTCACCTCTGTGTTGTAAGCTGATCTCCAAAAATTCGTTCAGTTTTCACTGTGTGGCTGTCAAGGCTGCAATATAGCTTTACAAAACAAGCGTTTGATGTATTTGTTCTTAACAAATTTTTTTGATTGTGCCACTGTACAGTATGACTGTGTTTTCAACCAGGCAAGAATGGTTCTCTCTGGTTCTGGTTGGTGTTTCTGTACTGTTTTAGTCATGTTTAAGATAAAATACATGAATGAAATCTCCCTTGGAACCACTCCACTATTTTCCTAGCTTGAAATTAGTCCCTTGTGCAATTTCTAGTCCAACATGAGCAGCACTCACATTGAAGTCAGGGCAAGTTTTAATTCAAGAATAACCATGGGCTAGAGACAAGGTAGTTCTATCTTGTGCTTGACATGTGTTTGTGCTAAAAAATGTTTAATAATATTTAAATGCTATTGTTAAATAAAGAAGACCTTTTTGGTTGTGTTTTTTTTTAATATGAGTACGAGGAGAGTGACATAGAAAGCACAAAGAATTACAAACCTTGAGAAAAGAATATTTGAGTAGAAAAATTGTGGTGAAAGTTGGAATAAAGTTTCTGGAAGGTCTCTGGAGCGAAGGTTTGGGGTTGAGTTTTAAATGCAAAGGTTCATGAATCAACAAAATAGTGTGATGTTGCGAGGAGTATGGGATAGTAAGATTGATAGTTTCTAGTGTTTTCAGATTGAAGGAAAAAAGAGATGAGGAAGCTGAAAAAGCACAGAACTAAATGTTTTGGCAACAGTGTTATTTAGAGATGATCATATAAATGGTGTGAGAAAGATTGTGGTAGAGAAGAATAATGTGGAAGAGGCATGTGGTAGTTTTGGAGAAATGCAGGAAATGTAGAGACATCCAAGGAAAGTTCTCTTACTTGGATATAAGAGGCTGTTAGCTTGTCTAAAAGATGAGTTAGAGTCAGATAACGCAAGAAAAAAATGCTGCTGTTCTGATGCATAATAACTAATTAGGGAAAGAGACGGAGGAAGCCCAGATTTAGAAGCTGCCTGATCAGAAAACCAGTATCAGCAGTGGCATTTCAGGAAAAGTGATACTTGAATTCAACATTTCATTTTCCCCCAGGATTGTAGTCTTCCCCCTCTGAGGCATCCCAACATGGACTGTGGTCATGATGTTAGCTCCTAATATCTGCCCCAGAGGAGGGAGTCTGCCAGTGGGGGAAGGGTAAGTATCTGTTTTTATTAAATATCAAATAGTTTTCTGAAGTTTTCAGTATTCATATTTTATGTCCAATAGGGTATAAAATAAGAGTATGAATAGAAAATTTTGGAAAACTGAGTATTGAATAAAAACAGATTTACCTTTTCCGTATAAGCAGACTCCCTATCCCATCCAAGCTCTTCAGTGGTACTGTCTTCATCCAGGGTTATTTATATACTGGGGATATCTTGGAATGCTAAGTCTCATATTCCAGAGAGATATTTACAACACTCCGTGAGGTGTTCTGTGGCACTAAGAAAGAATAAAATGTTTCTTTAAAGAAAGTACAGTTTTTATGTTGAGGTTCACTCATACAGGTATGGGACTGAGTACTGAGAATTTATTTTTTTTTTTTTTACTCTGTTTTAAAACCTCATCCTGCATCCATCTGAAATACCGGATGTTTAAGGCAATTTTAAACCCAGAGGCACTTTTTTTAAAAAATAAATTTCAAATCTAGTGATGCTTTTGAGAAGAGTGGGAACATTAGTCCCAGTGTTCTTGACAAATTTTCCGAGTTTGGTAAGAGCATTCTGCCTACTTAAATTATATAGCAGGTGTAAGTGGATATGTATTGCTCTGTCCCTGCCTGAAACTGCTGCATAAAGTATTGGATATGCACTGTTCAACTGTGATATGTGTCAGAGAGGGCTGCACATCAGTGACAGATACACTCCTGCCTGGTGTTCTCACTCAGAAGCATTTGGCATGTACCAAAACTTGTGCTCTCTGTTCTCTGGACAGAGGACTTCAGTCTTGCATGGTTACCAAGCTTTCATGGGCAGTCAAATCACACATGCAATTTCATAACAAGAAAAGAACGTAAATGAGCACCATATGTTTGTTGCAGCAGGTGATGTGTAATACCTTACAAAATAGTTTAATATTAATTAATATCACAAAATATTATAATATTTTAATATCTTTCATGATTCTGTGAAGGTAATGTTTTTTATATCAATGCCTGTAGAATATATTGAATAAAACATATTCTTGCTTTTTTGTGGCTTGCTAGATTCTTGAGGAGAATCCTAAAATTTAAGTCTGGGCAAATTGGTTACTTGCCCAGGGAACTCTGACATTTGGTAATGGTGGAAAATGGGTGTCATTCCTGCTTAGGAAGAGCACAAGTGCCTATCTTGCTTAGAATAGGCACAAAGCTATCCAGTGCAGTCTCTAAAGGTGTCACACTTCAGTGAAGATGTGAGTCTTCAAGGCCATATGATGTTCAGTGTAAATGTTTTTGGATGTGTGCTGGTGGGAGCACTTCATACACTCCTGTTGGAATATGTGATTTTGTGTGGAGTTACATATCCCCAGGTGTAGTTGATTTCTAGGTATAGAGAAGTAGTAGTATTATTACTTTCTTCTTTAGTCTTCCTATGTTACTGGAGTGAACACTACATGTTGTAGTTGTAAAGCATAAATAATCAACCTCTTGAAAAACGATGATGAAGAGTCTTTAAGTATTTTTAAAAACAGAGTTAATATGATTTATGGTCTGTCAAGTGATAATTTCATTAACAGTTTATTCTAGCAAAGGTCGGTTTGCAGCTTTGCAATCAGGAAACTGATCTGCTTGAAAACACAGCTGACAAAATGGAAAGATCCTGGACTCGATTCTTGTGTAGGTCCCCCACAGGGATCTACTATCAGCATGAGTAAAGGGGCAGAGTGAATGGACTGGAGTTGAAAGGGGAAAGATGAGACTGTCTCTCCTGCTACCATCAGGAGCTAGTGCCTCCTGATTATCTGGTTATGGTAATTTTTATATTAAAAAACCCTGACAAACAACTTAGTGGTTGGTCAATCAGTGTATATATTGCTTTGAAAGTAAGAATAAAGGATACTCTATTGCTTCTATTTCTTTTGTTTAGAGCTTTGTAAAGTGTTGTTTAGGTAATAGAATTCATCACTTAATCATAAATTGTATTTTGTTGTTTTGGTATTTTAACTTCAGTTAAGTAGTAGTCTGCATTGTTTCCCGTGGTTAAATGGTTGTGTAAATACTGTGCAATTTGCTGGGATGCATTATAATCAGTGCAGCTGTTACGGTAAGGTGATATGATTCAATGCAATCAATGAAGATTGGACTCTGGTAGAATTGTACTGAAAACTTTCACTGGCTTCTCTGGGAGGTCCTTTTTATAGTTACAGACCCTGACACTGTGCAGTGTTAGTCATGTTCATTTGCCCAGTGTTTAAAAAGAAATTATTTACAGAATGCGCTAAGAGGTTCTTAAGTTTTTGTTCCTGAATTTTTATATGAGTGCAACTGCACTATCAGTGTTCTTAGGTTTAATACTTACTGCATTACACATGCCCTGCTTCAACCTTTTATGCAGATCAGTCTATCATGGATGTTTTGAAGCATAAGTGTTTTCTAGAAGAATTATTATTTTGGACAATAAAATACGAGTTTCCACAGAAGATGGTGACTTTCTTGCTCAACATGCTACCAGATCAAGATTATAAGGTACTTGGCCTTACTTCATTCAAACCTAAGTATCTTTTCTTACTCACATACTTAGTGTGTATTATGCCTTGCATGACACCATGTGTGCTTATGTTTGAATAATAAGCAGTAAAATAATGCAGATTTTTTACCTTGTTTTTGAGTATTTTGTTAGAAGTTCTAAAGTGGTTAGTATTTGAAAAGCAGTGTGGACAAAACAAGATGGATAAATCTGGAGCAGCACTATTAATTCTGATTTCATGGTTTATTTTCCTTTTTGTCTGTTAGTGCATATTTGCATGTGTTGGATTTTGTTTTATTTTACTTTGTAAATTGTTTTTTATCACTTAAAACATGTGGATCAGCAGTGTATGATTCTGTAGCATAGTATGACTAGCAAATAATTGCAGTGACTTCACTCCCGTTTCAATTATTGTAGTAGGCAGTGGTTTCTCCATACAGGCCCTTACACTGTGAGTGTTGTTGCTGCAGCTATGCCCTAGGTGACTTTGGCAGCCTTCCAGGTGCTTCCTTACAGAGTTTTGCAGTTGTCCATACCAAGTATCTCCTGGCCTAGAGTTGTGGAGACTGGATGTCATCTTCCTGTTTTAAATCTTGGTGTGCAGCCAGGTTTGGTTGTTTGCTCCACATGTTCCCAAGACCTAGTATACATAGCAATCAGGCTTAACATTTTGCTCTGATCATGTCATACCCTTGAGCCATGCAAATATTTTGGACCTTCTCAATCCCTGCTGGGAGGCAAAGATCAAGAAATTCTGAAGTCCGAGCATGCAGATTTCTTCAAAAATGTCTGTTTATAATGGGACAGCCCTGTATTTGTGCCCCCTTAAAACCTTGCTGTATCAAAAGAAAGGACATGAAGATAACTTGCAAGGAAGAAAAAGATAAGATATGGGCCTTCAGCACTACTGTGTCCATGTCAAGACACCATTTTGATTTGGGATACCAGCATAGATTCGTCTTGGTCTTAGATTCAGCTAATACATGAGGAGACATTAGGACTTCTTAGCTGATGATCCATTGCTGTGAAGCTTGAATTCTTCATGCTATTTGGACACCCACATGGACATCCAGTTCTCCTGATCCATTGCCAGCTAAATTCCTGCCTGTAAAAACACCCAGCTGCTAGCAGCATGCAGAAGAATCTGGTAAGTGTTGCTGTGTTTCCCTTTTTACTGTACCATGTAATAACAACAGCTTCTAATGATTGTGGGATCCTTCTTCCTTTTGACAATGAGTCCCAGTCTTCAGTGACTTCCTTTGTTCTGTTCATTATCTTTCTTCACTTGGAATGGAGATCATGGTGTATTTGGTCTCTCTACTGATTGCCACCTTTAACTGGAAATAGTCCATTTTCTACCCACCAATACTACATGCTCAGATTGAAAGGTTTTTATAAACTTTGTTTGTTTGGGTTTTTTGTTGCCAGTTTCATATTGGTTTTCATTAAACAGTTAACTCCCATGTTAAAGCTTTATTAGACGCACAAATAGCAAGTATTTGAAATTTTTTTAGAATCTATGTTTAATTGCTGTGATTACCTAAATGGCATTTTTAAGTAGTAAGAAAACTCAGAGCAGGAAATGTATTACACAGCAGTACTAGGAAGGCAATAAACTTTTTTTTTGCAAGATACCTGTGCTTTGTTGCAAAACTGTCAATGCTGCATGAATTTTAAACATGTTTATGAGGCCTGTGGTTAATTTACAAGGAGTGGCTCTGCCTTTTGCATGTAAAAGAGAGAACATAGCATTTTGGGATGAATTAGAAGAATGTTTTATCATATATGTTTCCATTTAGCTTTTTTGAAAGAAAAGCTTGTTTGCTGATTAATCATATTGCATTCTCAAACAACAGGAATACCTCTAGGGATATGAACTGTTCCAAGTGGTCACTCAGCTTTCTGCTACTTTCCCTCATCCCATCTACACCAAATGTACTGTTCTAATTTTTTCTGTATCTGCTGCTGTGCAATTTATCTGATTCTTCGTGAGGCGATTTAGCTCATTTGTTCAGCAGAATTTTGTGAGGTTGGATTTCTGATAAACTGAGGGAGCTAGCCAGACACAGAGAACAGAGCTGGCTATCTGTGTATGCTTTGAAATTGTTGAAATCTCTGACCTCCAGCGTAAACTTATTGCAATTCATCATTGCCCTGTGTAGCAGTCACTGAGCCACTAGCATCTCAGTTACACAGATTTTTTTTGAAATAGGAAAACAAACTTCCTTTTTAGGATTCCCAGTACTGAAAAGAGATGTTGAAAGGGGTGGGCTAAAACCCTGGGTTAACTAGCTCTTCCCTCTCTCCCCACTTTGGCATATGAGAGAGATAGCACAACAAAAAGTGTGGTCTTTGCCTTACAGATTTGTGCTTGAGGCATCCCTTCCAGCACTCTCTGACATTTGAAGCTTGGAAGACTTACAAGTGAAGAAAAAGAAAGGAGAAGAGAAATTTATTGAAGCTCCCAAGAAACTGAAGGTGTTATGGTGTGGACAAGAGGAAGAGCGAAAGGCCAGAGAAACAGACCTTCATGTAACCAAGGAGAAGACAAAGAATGTGTTGGCAGTAAACAGGAAGATGGTGGAAGAGTGTAACTCATCCAAGAGCAGAGCCTTACTGAAATCTGGAATACTGGAAATACAAAAATGCAAAAGCATCTGGTAGACATAATGAATCAACAAACATAATTTCCAGAAATGCTGTGCCTTGTCCTGCACCTCCCATAGTGACCCTCGAGGCAGCTATTATAGCAATAGGACTTCACTAAACCCTGGATGTGCCGTTCTACAAATTTCGTAGAACAGTTTTTCTATTGGAACCTTCATTTTAGTGCAGCATTCAGCTGGCATAAATACTTTCCATTTTAGCATTGAGAATATAAACATGGGAGATGTAAGTTCTAACTGAAGCAGGGGTTTGATGTTAGTCTCCAAAAAGTTCTGGGATTGAAGTTGAGTGGTCACCAAGAGGAAAGGCTAGCTGAAAAAATTAACTTTGTTTTTCCATAGGTAGAAATTTAGAAGCTGCTCAAGATCATAGCGAGTAAGTCAGTGAAGATAATTGATACACAGAAAGCATGTCTGTCTTAGGAACCATTTCTTGCAAAAGGTTGGAAGCTGAGTATTTGGAAACGTGTTATGACAAAGATTGCGTTCTTGCTCCATTGTATATTTTTCCTTAGTTGTGTATGTAGCTTTGGCCACCGAAAGGAAGGATACGTGGATGGACTGATTTGGCCTGCTGTGGCTGGTTTTATGTACTGACTGCAGTTTACCACAGTATTTCAGCTTCTTAACTTCTGGAATGAGCTTAGTTTCTTCCTCTCAAAATTGGAAAGGGTTGTATTTGTTTGTTTAACTTGCTAGTGAATATAGGAGTAAAGCTTCTGTCTTTCCTTTAGTTAAGTGTTTTACAGAGTCTCTACCATTATACTGTAGTGAGAGCAAATTTACAGTACTTTCAGAAGTTCATTATTGTAAATGAGTGAGGCACCAAAAATTTTGATGCAGGCCAATATAAACTAAACAAAAAAAAATTCCAAAATTTGTCCTTAGAGAAGGACCTTGTTTTTGCAGTCAACTTGAATTGAGCATGCTGTGTAAAACAAGTAAAACGTGGTTTCTACATCACAGAACCCAAAAATCCTATTTAAACATAATACAGTGTGAAGAAGTAATATATAAATAAAGTATACTTTTTTACTAGGAGCATTACTATACTAACTTCTTAAAATACCTGGTACATAATTTCTGTCTGTTTCTTGACATTAATTGTGTGAATGTCTTGATAAGTGCTAATGCCGGTGATGAAAATTGTTTCAAGCTTTTAACTTAAAGGAAGTTATATGATGGGAATATCTGTAATACCAGAATGACACTGTATTAACTTTGCTTCAGTATTGTGAGTGCATTGTGCCAAAAAGGCTTTAGCTGAGAACAGTTACCATTGTGCTGGGTGCTGTATGTGGAACACACTTTCAGTTATTATACAGGTTTCCATCACTGTGGACCAGGCAAAGGAAGGCAAGTTAAGTATTCTCGTAGTGTTTCCTGCAGTGGTATCCCCATTCTCACCCTGGTCCATTTTTTTCCATCAGCAACTTTATCTTTGGGGGTATTTGCTGGGAGAAGCAGTTTCTGTGCCCAACAGCAGAATTATGTCCTATTTTTGGAAGTATTTTTTAAGTGATAATAACATGGTAGTTCTTTAATAGAAGTGTGGGAGCACTGAGTCTAAGGCAGGTAAAATCAAGTAGTGATCTGTATATGGTCTGGTGAAAGCACGGCCGCCTGAGGGTGGTTTTAAAATTTCTAATTCTATGTTTATGAAAGGTTAATACTTCCAGAAGGAATAGGCAAGGGATTTTTAGACTTTAGATTTTTATCACTACAGCTTGTCTGCTTACTAAGCCAAGCAAGTCCAGATGGTGTTAATTCAGAACCTAAAGTACTAAGTGAGAAGTGATTTCAAAGCTAGCAGATATGTTCATGTAAATGCAGTGCAAAAGGTTGATTTATAATGCATTTTGAGGCTAATGGAATGGAACACAGAACTGTACTAAGATTTATGTGTATATGTACAATACATTTAAATATTGGTCTGGTTTAAAAAAAACACAAACAGTTGTGTAAATAATAACAAACCTGGATAATTAATTTAGTTATTGAGGGAAAAGTACTAAAGGGTTATTTAAAAAGTAAAGGATGCTATGATAGTCGAAATGAAAATCAGTGTAGAAATGTCTTGCTTGAAAAATAAATGAAAACCTTGCTTCATGGGTGGATGGCTGTGAGTGATAAGGCAGCTTTGTAAGGCACTGCTAATAGTGCCTTATTGTACCATAGTGTATCATTTTCATAGTGTATCATTTTAGGACATCCTGTTGTTGGATGTACAAATTTAGGATAAATTAATTATTAGAACTTAACTACTTTCACAAGCATGCTGAGACTTTATATTCCTTGTTTGAACATTTCTGGGTTGTTGTTTTTGTTTTTGTTTTTTTTTTTTGTGTGGGTGGAAAGGATAGAATGAGAAGATTAGATTCTGGGAAAAGGTAATAAAATTAGAAGCCTAAGATACCCCTCCCTATAAATATAGGTCTTTTCATTTGGTCTGTTTCTAGAAAACAGTCATCAGTTTTGGTTTGTCATAGCAACTGATGTTTCCCAGGATATGTTGATTGTACATTCGTAAAGGAATATTTTATAATGAAAGAAAGCTATAATTTTTGTATGATGCTTATTAACATCAACATTTCTTTATAATTTGCAGATTGCTTTTACAAAAACATTTGTTCAGCATTATGCTTTTATTATGAAAACACTGAAGAAAAGCCATGAATCAGACACCATGTCTAATAGAATTGTGCACATCAGTGTTCAGTTGTTCAGCAATGAAGAACTAGCACGCCAAGTAACAGAAGAATGCCAACTGCTGGATATTATGGTCACTGTTCTGTTGTACATGATGGAAAGTTGCCTTATTAAAAGTGAATTGCAAGGTAGGTTGAGTTGTTTGTTTGTTTCTTTCCATTGATAATAAATTGATTATAGAGGAAATTTAGTCTTTCTTTGGTGGTCAGTCCGCCCCTCTGATGCCTTTCCAAAAATATACAGGATCTAGCAATATATGGTAGAGGCTGAGTCTCAAAATTCCCTGGAAATACAAAGGTAGTTATCAAGAGTGATACTAATATTTTATCCTTTGGTTTGTAGGAGGTTTTTTTGTAGGAATGTTACTTAGAGTGCAGATTATTACCTTGCAAGTACTTAATTTGTTGTGTAAAGTGCATAAACAACTATTTGAATGAAAAATTATATACGCCAGTTGAGACCCTTATGAATTTAAAAAATATTTTCAAAGAATTTCACAACCTATTTACAGTATTTAAAATTGTTTTAATTTTTAAAACCTGTGATTGACTTAATAAAATTTGATATAACTAGAGGAGAATAATTTAATACTTTGTAAATATAGTAATTTGATCAACCTTTTGTTTGACAGAGAGGCAGTTTGGTCTATTGTAGACTGTGTAACTTATTTAGTGAAAACAGCTGTCCTATTTTCACCCTCCTTGTTTTACCTGTCCTTGTGTGAAAATGGCACAATTGAATCTTGCTGACTTCTGTCATTCACACTTTTATGTGCCTAACAGACTGGAGACCTCTCAGCTCTCTTTATCCTAGTTTGAATCTGAAAGTACTTCCTAGACAGGCTGGATGCTGCTGCTAAATAAGTGTCATGAACTTCTGCATGAAGTTGTATTTTTTTTTGCCCAAAGTATCCTTTGTCTCAGAGTCCACTCTATGTATAGCCCAAACCAAAATGGTTGTGCAGAAATGGGAAATCGGGAAATCCTCACTCATCTAGCTATCATGAGTGCCCTCGTTCAGCAGCACTTCTCTATGAAAAATTTTTCTGTTGCCCTACACAGATTGCTTTACAGTATTAGAAGGAAAATGCTGAATATTTAACAGTTTGTATATCAAGTGATTTTTGCTAAATCAATGCCATATTGGTGGAATGTAGTTTAAAACTACTTCTAAGCATCTTTTGAAAGTTACTTTTTGGTTAATATTGGATGTTGCTAGCGTGGTGGTAAGGTTCTGTAATGAGTCAGAATTGCAGTCAAGCAGAAAAAGGCTGTGACTGTGATTAGTAATTTTCTGAAGAATCTTCCTGGTAATTAATGGATGTAAACTGGACCTGGTAAATTAAATGTTGTTAAGATATATTTGTGTTAGATGTGTGAGAAAAGACGTACCTTTGGAGCAGCTATTCCAGTGTTTCCTTTTCTCTTTTCCCAGCACCAGTCATTTCTCTTAGCTAAAATACCATTACAGAATTATAGAATCTTTTAGGTTGGTCACTGAGTCCAACAGTAAACCTTGTACTGCCAAGTCCACCACTGGGATATGTCTGGTACTTTTCAGTGTTTTCACAACAGTTTTCCCTCACTGCTTTATATATGAGGGGTCGGGCATACTGTAAATGGACAGAAAAGAAATCATTAAATATATTATTGGGGTTTTGCCCTCTCATATTCTCGGTGGCTTTCTTTTGCAGTTCTTTGGGCTTGTATCTTGTGTTTCGTTCAAGTTATCTCTTATAATGCTGGAAATTGTGAGAAGTCTGTGCTGGTGAGATAAATTCAGAAGAATTCTGTTTGTGCAGCTACTGTAAACAATATGTTATTTAGTATCTGAATGAGACAGAATTTACAAATCTAGCCCAATGGATATGTGGAGAAAGCATGTTTAAGAGGAGCAAGGAAAACATGGAGCAGGACTTGTGTGTGCTTCAACACGTTGAATTTGCATTGCTCACAGATCTTAATTGTCTTTTGAACAGCTGACACCTGTTTAAAATGTACAGTTCACTTCAGGGTATTTGTGGACAAACTGTTTTAATGAAACAGAGTTGGCCTGTGTTGATACCAGCTTCGTAAGTGTTACTAACTCAGCTTACCTCTCTCACATGTAGTGTGAAAGGATGAGGGGTAGAAATATAGATGCAGATGATAAAACTGGCTCCCTAAGAAGATCTATGTCCGTATGTTCTTAGAGAATTTTTTTGTCTCTATCAGCACTTTCCTCCTAATAAACTTTATATGGGAGAAGAATTTTATTTATAGCCCCAAGGAAAAAGTTTGGTAACGGTTTATCCTTTGAAAAACCAGCCTCTCTAAAATGACTTGGCATTGAGGCAATGCCACTGTCCATTTGCAGTAACTTTGGATTTGTCTAATCTATACTGGGATAGATGTAACTGTTGGTTCTTTGCAAAATCCCTCAGCAGATTCAGGCAGAGATGTTATCCTGTTCTTGGACAGGCCAAAGAGAACAACTCTGCACACTCTACATACACTCATCAGCCAGAGACTGGAGTCTCCTAAGTGTCTTTTTAGTGCAGCTGTGCTGTGCTGCTTATGACTCCTTCCCTGTGTAAAGGGTAATTACAGGGGTCCTTCAGTGCATTTGAACTGGAATAGAGCCATCCCCAAGGCTGCTCATCAGATGCAAGATTTTTCTTCTTCTGTTCTTCTTTCTGTTGAAACAAAATATTAACTGACATATGGGTGCTGGAAGTTGTTTTGCTTGGATGTGAATCCAGAACTGATTCTGTTTCCCTTCTGATCTTTCCAGGAGTCCCTCTTATGAAAAGGAAACAAAGAGATTTATTTGACAGATGTAGAGGATGAGCTTCTGTGATTTGGGGTGGGAGGGAAAGAACCCCCCTTCCCCGATTTCTTATCCTCCTCTTCTAGGAACCTTCTCCTGCCCTAGTCTTGGACAGGCTGCATAAACCCTCTCTCTGTCCCAAATTCAGAGTCGAAATGCTTTTCTCTGCTCTTCTCAGACTCAACATGCCAGTGTAGGTTTCAATCACCAGATTTCTTCTTGAATGCTGTAAGGTACCTTGCTCATTGGGGTATGTCAAATTCAAAGTAGATTTCAGGTGTTTGTAAGAGGGATTGCATTGTTTGGTCTTTTTATACTTCTTAAAAATATTGGAAGAGCCATAGTTGTGATGGTTTTACCAATGTGCTGCTTTCCAAAGGTTGTGATACTGTTCAAAGTTTAAGTGACTCCTGTTGAGTGGGGTCTGTGTTGGTCAGTCCGTGATGAAAAAACAGCCTCAGGTACCAGGAAAGAACCATTTTTCTTTTCTACAGTTTTCTCTGTGTGTGTGTGTGACCACAGCATTACAGTACATCCTAATTGTTATTTTTGCATTCTTTGTAGCTTTATTAATAAATGAAAAGAATTGCTTTGTCTTCTCCTTTAGTTTTGTTTTTTTTCTTTTTTAAATCTAGATGAAGAGAATAGTTTACATGTTGTGGTGAACTGTGGGGAAGCACTACTGAAGAATAACACTTACTGGCCCCTGGTTAGTGATTTTATAAACATACTTTCACACCAAAGTGTGGCAAAGAAATTTTTGGAAGATCATGGTCTTTTGGTAACGTGGATGAATTTTGTATCATTTTTTCAAGGTATGTGACTTTTATAATAGTACTAATACAAGGATGTTAAGACAGTTAATGTTCACAGTATCGAAATCCCTTCAATGCTGTATGTAAATAGTTAATTTGTTAGTATTCCCCTAAGATTGTATTTCTTGAAGAGTGCAGTATATTCTAGAAAACAGATTACAAAAATTATCTAACGGATCTTTTTCTTGTGTGAAGTAGTTGAAGGGCAGTCACATCACACTTAGTCGACTGAGATCCATGGTGCAAGAATTCTGAGGTTGTACTAGATCATAACTGTAAAACAAACTGTTTTACTGGCAGAGTTCTAAATTTAAATATATAGGAAATTAATCTGATAAATCTAGATCTTTTTCTAAGTGTTGCTGTGAATAAATTTTTTGGATTATAAAAAAAAATATTTTAAAAGGGTGAGCCTCTCAATACTGATAATTGTTCTTCTTGGAAAGAGGATCAGCATTCAGATGTTCTGATTGATCGAGTAACATTCAAAGTAGAAGTTAATGTCCCCTGAACAGGAAGGACTGCAGTTATTAGCCAGTCTTTTATCTTTTCTGGTTTATTTCTGTTCAAACTTTGTTGCTTGTTTCAGTGTTTTATCAAATATTCTGCTGCTGAATAGAATAGTTATTACACTTTGTGGAGTTGTTTTTAGAGGTGTGTAAATGCATAGTACTAAAAATGCTGCATTCCATTTAGCCCTAGTTAAATCTTCAGTTGTTTAACTCTGCTTAAATCTTTGAAGGTATGAATTTAAATAAACGAGAATTAAATGAGCACGTGGAGTTTGAGTCGCAGACATACTATGCTGCCTTTGCTGCTGAGCTGGAAGCCTGTGCCCAGCCAATGTGGGGTCTTCTGTCACACTGCAAAGTTAGGGTAAGGCTAACATTTCCCTGTCCTGATTCCTGATTTTGTTCATGACTTATTCTAGTCTATTCTATTTCAAACCTGCAAGGTCTGTCTTCTGTGTTTGAAAAGACTTGGTTTTGCTCTCGTTGTCTATTTAAATAACATAAAACTCCAGTCAACTCAGATTCTGTGTATAATGAGTGTAGAATTCATGCTTGTACATAACTTATTGTCTCCAGTACTGGGACTTACAAGTTCAGGATGTGTGCAGGCATTTCATATGACTGTACATATGGAATAACTTCTGATCTAATGAAGAACTTGATAAATGTCTCTGAGTCATTCTGCCTTTGTTCAGTGGGAACTGAGATACATAAGTCGTCCTAATGTGATTCTAATGTTGGCTGTGTCTACGAATAGACACTTCATTATGATGGGGGATGGAGTAATTTATGGATTTGTGTGGTTCTCCTATCAATTTGAGGTGAAAACCTCTTAGGTTCTGACATCTCATGGTCTCCAAACTAGAGCAAAGACTTGTTGCTAATTGCTAGACTGTAAATTCTATTAAGTTATAGCAAAAATAGAATCCATCAGCTTTTAGGAATACTTAACAAATGAAAAAATCTTTTACTGTTTTTCTATGAAATACTGGCATTCGAAATTAGCTTGTTAAGATACGTAATAGTGACAATGAGACAGTAGTGCCTGAATGGAACTGCACACTGAAAAACTGCTCAAGCAGTCCATGCGATTTTAGAACAGTTTAAACCAGGCAGTTGCAAAAACTTTTCAGTGATGTAATTTACACTGATACATTATGAATTTGTTAATTTATGAGTCTACATTAGTTTTTGAAAACGGAATTACAACTTCTGGCTGTTTGAAGTCTTCCTTTGATTTTTGCCCAGGGATGGAATGGGGTGTTCTTTTTTTTAAGGCCATGCTCCTCCACCAGTTGTCTTGTCAGTCATGTCTTCAGTCACATGTTTGAACCTTTTGGTCATTCTCAATAAATCTGAAAGTGTTCAAGAAATTTCGTGTCTTAATTGTTGTACTTAGTGGAACCTGATGGGTAGGAGGAGATTCCAGCTCACGTCTCACAGGATAGGGAAAGCCGGCAGAGCCTGGCTCTTGTAGAGAGTGGAGCAACAGGTTGAGAGCATGGCTGTTTCATTTCCTGATGAGAAAAGGTGCCTGACTGTGGTAGTGGCCACTTGCACAACTTTTGGCTGGCCTAAGCGCTGCTGGCTCTTGCATGAGAAGTGTGTCATTAGATATCCTGAGAGTGTGAGGCAAGTCTGGAGTCTGTGTTTAGGGGGAAGGGAAGATTAAAGGAAAAATCTGTTAAGAAAAGAGGCTTTGCAAGTTCTGCTGATCACAGAGCAATTTGGTTTAGCTTCCCTTCTGCCTTCCCTTCTTGCACACGACTGCTTCTCTCCTGAAGGACAACGTACAGCTCTAGTCCTGAAACATGATTTAACCTGAAATATAGTACAGTTTTATGGCATTGTTACAGAGTCATTCAATCATAACAAGGTTTGCTTACTGTTAAAATGCATGCAGTATTGTGGTATCCATATCATTTAGGGTGTTTTGTGTTAGCCAACTGTAAGAACCTTTTGAGTGGATAAAACTTGCAGGCCATTAGCTGTTCTTTTTGGTTGTATGGAAAGACTATTTTTTATGCTTACAGCTCTTAATTGTGGGTAAAAGTAAATGGACAAATTAAACAACGGTAGGCACTGGGACCAGCTGACTGTTCTGAAGGTGCCCTAATTCTCACCACTGTAATGGTCATCCTTTAGAGAAACAATGAAACAGTCCTAACACTTACTAATTTCCATATCAGGAGGGCTCAAAGTTGTATTGATGGCCAGTCACTAGTGGGGTTCCCCAAGGCTCAGTATTTGGGTCAGTTCTGCTTAGTGTGTTTGTTGATGATCTGGATGAGGGGGTCGAGTGGTCCCTCAATCAATTCATAGATGACACTAAGTAGGGCAGGAGTGTTGATCTGCTGGAGGGTAGGAAGGCTCTGCAGAGGGAACTGGACAGGTTGAATTGATGGGTCAAGGCCAATTGCCTGAGGTTCAGCAAGGTGAAGTGCTGAGTGGTGCACTTGGGTCAGAACAACCTCGGGCAGCCCCGCTGGCTGGGGGCAGGGTGGCTGGAAAGCAGTCCTGCAAAAGAGGACCTGGTCGACAGCTGGCCCAATATGAGCCAGCGTGTGCCCAGGTGGCTAAGAA
>VZTA01016318.1:0-34787 GCA_013398855.1 Mohoua ochrocephala | reverse complement strand
AGATGTTGCCAGTTGAGAGTTGGCCTCTTCTCACGAGTAACCAGCACCAGGACAAGAGAAAATGGCATCAAGCTGCAGCAGAGGAGGTTCAGGTTAGACAACAGGAAGAATTTCTTCATGGAAAGGGTGGTTAAGCATCCCAATCCCTGGAAGTGTTCGAGAAACACTGGACCTGGCACTTAGTGCTGTGGTTTAGTTGACAATGTGTTGTTCAGTCAATGATCTTGGAGGTCTTTTCCAACCTCAATGTTTCTGTGTACCATAAAAATATTCTTGAAATAATTGTATTTATTTGTAGTAGGAAAACAATGGCACTTAAACTGTTTTGGCTCACATATTATGCCGGTTTCTCTTAACTGCAGGAAACACAAGAATACACACGCAATGTTGTCAGATACTGCCTTGAAGCGCTTCAGGACTGGTTTGATGCTATCAACTTTGTAGATGAGGTAAATATCCTTAGCAAATTTAAGCAAAGTACTGTGAAAATTTGATTAAATTTCAAAGGCGATACACTCCCTACACCCAGCCCCCTCCCCTTAATTTAAGTGACTGTTCAAGGTAGTGATCAAAAAAGGATTGCCTTGCTGAAATTAGAGTTTGTAGTTAATACTTACAATGTTATGTCCTAGGATCCTTTTTTTCCTGTAGAGTCTTGGTGAATTAGGTTTGCGGGTGCAAGCTTAAGCTGTGTGAGTTTTAAAAGCAGTGCTATCGACACACTGCTGTTGTGCTGAATGAAGCAATGGCAAAACAGAAGTCCTCTTCTGCTATGGTAATGGGGAGCAGCTTTGCCACTTGGCAAGCAATACTTCAGTCAACTCAGAGTGCCATTAGCTTCTGGGGACTCAAAAAGAGATGAACTATAACTGTCTGAGGGAAACTTCTGAATAATCAGAAAGACAGGGGAATGAAGTACTACTGCTAGGTTAGTGGAAAGTAAGTCCATCAAATGAAGACATATAAGATACTGTCCTTGGTGGTTGTGCCAAAGATATTTGTATGGGGTTTTTTTTCCAATGTATTACATTAAATACCTTTATTTTACTTTCAGCCAGCACCTAACCAAGTTACTTTTCACTTGCCACTGCACCGTTACTTTGCCATGTTTTTAAGTAAGGTAAGCACGTGTTGTAGTTTTACAGAAGATGGAAATTCCCTGTTGAATGTGAACATTCAGCACAGCATATTCTTGCTTTTGTTTCCAGGCTGTTAAATGCCAAGAACTAGATCTGGATACTATCTTGCCAGATCAGGAGATGCTGATGAAACTAATGATTCACCCACTTCAGATTCAGGTATGGGCAGACTTCTGACTTAACAATAGGAAGTATATCTTAATTGTGGAATATAAAAATAAGCAATATGTGACAATAATAACTAGAATATACTGAGTAGTCAGGCTAACTCATTTTTTTTTTCCTTCCGATTTCCAAAATTAAAAATGTGCATTAGTTATCCTACTCTGAGAAACATATAATAATCATATTCACTTTAGCACTTCCAAAATGGTAGCAAGAACCAATCCTTTGAAAACATAGAATTGTAATGCGAATAGAATGAAGTGCAGGTTCACAAGAAACCAGAATCTGGAAATTTTGTATTTTAAATTGAGAATGAGTTCAAGAATGAATGCACAACATTTTTATTTGCAAATTTGGACTTACTCGTGCCTAAGTGGCAGTGAGTAGTATTTGTAATCACTGCTTTTAGATCTAACCTCTTTTTAACCGTGATGCCTTAATTTTTGGTTCGTTTTGGTTCCATGATGCCTTCATTTTGAGTACGTTTCAAAATTTTAATGAACAACTAGGTGTATAAATCACTTCATTTGTCTTTGATTACTTTCATTGTCTGAAATGTGCTCTCATATGAAAGTATGGTATCTATTTCATAAACTTGCAGTGGTTCTTTTCATCTCTCACTCTCCAGTAAAAAAAGTAAATTAGTATTAAAAAAGTCTATGAAGTTGCAGTATGTATGTATGTATGTATGTGTGTGATAATAATGAATAAAATGATGAGAGGGCTGGAGCACCTCTGCTATGAAGACAAACTGAGAGAATTGGTGTTTTTCAGCCAGGAGAAGAGAAGGCTCTGGGGAGACTTAGAGTAGCCTTCTAAAGGGGCCTACAAGAGAGTTGGGGGCAAACTTTTTAGCAGGGCCTGTTGCACTAGAACAAGGGTAATGGGTTTAAACTGAAGTAGGGTTGATTTAGATTATCGATAGTAGCTTTTTTACTATGAAGGTGGTAAAACACTGGAGCAGGTTGCCCATGGAAGTGGTAGATGCCCCATTCCTGGGAGCCTCCAAGGTTAGACTGGATGGGTCTCTGAGCAAGCTNCACTGGAACAGGTTGCCCAGAAAAGTCATGGATACCCCATCCCTGGAAGTGTTCAAGGCCAGGGTGATTGGGACCTTAAGCAACCTGTCTAGTGGAAGGTGTCCCTGCCCATGGCACAGGGGTTGGAAATCTTTAAGGTCCCTTCCAATCCAAACTGTTCTATGATTTCTGGTTTTCTGTAATAATATACTGATGATCTGCTAATATTGAACTGAGTAGCTGAACGTCCCTGAAATGTTTATAACTTTTTATTTTTCCTGAACACAGGCAAGTCTTTCTGAAATTCACAGCAATATGTGGGTTAGAAATGGTCTACAAATTAAAGGACAGGCCATGACTTATGTGCAGTCTCATTTCTGCAATTCGATGATTGATCCTGACATTTATCTGCTGCAAGTAAGTTATGTTTTCTGAGAAGCCAACCCGATATTATTTACCCACAAGCTATTGAATAGAATTAATTTAATAAAATTAATTTACTCTCTTTCTACAGGTCTGTGCCTCTAGGCTGGACCCAGATTATTTCATTTCATCTGTTTTTGAAAGGTAGGACTAAAAGATGAATGCTCTTGTTCAATGTTGTGCTAGGTGTTGTGCTAATTTATAGCGTGTAATAGAAAAATTGCATATCTGATACTTCTCTTCAGTGGTACAACTCTGCCTAGCCAGCACGAGCACTTACCTAAGGGCTCTACTGAAAGAGGTATCTCTTGATTTTAAACAGCATTGGCTTTTGATTTACAGTGCAGTAGTGAAGCTTCAGATATTTGTTTTCTGAGCATCTTTAGGTTTTTTTAAGTTTCATATGTGTTCATATGCTAGGATATTCTATCCCGAAGAAATAGGTAACTAGACCTGCAATAGTAGAGACACAGGATGTTTTACTTTTCTGGAAAAAAAATCAGAGTTTGAAAACTGATTAATATACATTAGTGTTTTTATGTTGGTGAATAGAAGGTGTTTTCATGTGGAGTGAATATCACTGTAGCACCTTCCATAGATAGTTAAATAAAAATTGAAATTTATAAAAGAAGAGGGTTTTCATGTATGTTTGTTTGCACTTTGGGTTTTCATTTGGGCTTTTGTATTTCATTTTAGGTTGTTGTGAGTGCTATCCTGAGTTTATCAGTACATTTCACATTGGTGTTTTAATGTTGGGGAATGATGTTTCTGACTTTACTGTTTGCTATGTAGATTTAAGGTGGTAGATCTGTTAACGATGGCATCCCAGCATCAAAATACAGTTCTTGACTCAGAGCACGAAAGGTCCATGCTGGAAGGAGCCTTAACATTTTTGGTCCTTTTGTTAAGTCTTCGTTTACATTTAGGTAAGAGTCACTGCTTTAGGAATACTTGTCTGTAAATAACATTATTACACCTTCATTTATATTCAGCACTTAGTAGCTGCCTTAATGCTGTTTAATCATATAGTAACTGAAAGCATTCGACACTTGGTTTCATCTTTGCCAGTTACTGAATTTTAATCTCTTATGAGTTAGAAATAGATATAATACATAGCAATGGAGAAAAATGGCTTTAATGGAAGTGGGTGATTTGTGTAGGTGATCACATGAAGATTCTGTATCTTTTCCAGAAAGACAGCAGGTTGAGTTTGTACTTGTATTTTCTGATTGAGATTGTGCCTTTCATAACATTTGCACGCCCCCTCCTTTTTTCCTCCTGTATTTTTATAGCACCGTATCATTACTTAATTCGTATCATATTTGACATACTTTTATTGTCAAATGAAAACTGAATGTGTGTTTTAAAATCGTGCTATTTTAACAGCTTTTTACATTTCTTTGTTCCAGGAATGACAGATGATGAGATCCTCAGAGCGGAGATGGTTGCCCAACTCTGTATGAATGACAGGACACACAGTTCACTGCTGGATCTCATATCCTTGGAATATATTAACTCATGTGCATGAATGAGAATGACAGGTGCCTGGATAGTAGTGAGACCTGAACAACGTGGTTTTAGCTTACATAATTTAAAAACTGTGTGAAGGTGTGTTTGCATATACTTACTAGCAAAGGCATTGGCTCCAATTTTGGTGTTTCTTACGATAAATGCAATCTTTTTAATAGTTTAAATTAGTTTTGATACAAAATGCCATACAGGTCTTTTTATTATTTTTCTAACACTGCAGAAGTCTTTTAGGTGTGTGAGGTAAAACGTGTGTTTTCCAATGACATTGTAGAAAGTTTAGCCAGGCATCACATTTATCTGGATTTGAGCCTTTGATTTTTGCTAAGTTTATGCCAGCATAAAAAGAAGCCATTCTCCATTATATGCTTTTGCTATCAGTAGCTGAAAATGTCAACAGTAGCAATCCTGCATGTTGCTTTGACATTAGAGTGAAGTGCATGTGTTATGGGAGAAAGAATAGCAAACTCTAAGGAGTCCCTCTGCACGGGCTTACAGTTCATGTCCTGGACAGCTGACTACAAATCCACAGGTTTTCCTGCTATCACTCTTAGGCTGTGTAGGCAAATGAAATAGCTTCTTGTGGTTGCATAGAAGAGCTTGCAATCCAGGGATAGGCATTGAGCAAAAATAATAGGAACACAAGGATAGGAAAGAATGAGATTGAGACTAACAAATACATAGTAAGAATTATTAATTATTATGATATGATCTAGTAACTCAGTCACTTAAGTATGTAAAATAAGTGATTACTTAGAACAATTCACTTAAGTGAATGACTTGACTATGTAAAATAAGTGAATCATTTGTATAAGCAATCACTTATCACTAAGCAGAAGTTTACTTGCTTGTAAGTGCTGCTTGTGTTGTAGGGTAATGTCAGTAAGTCGGTTAAGTATTGCTACCAAAAATGAGAACTGTCCAATCCAAGATGCAGAATTACTTACTGTGTTTATGGATCCTGAACTATTTGCTTGCTTTTTCTGCACTTAGCTGTAAATGCAAAATATTCTTCTTATGAAGAGAGACAAAGTGTTTGTAAATAGAGGCGATTACAGAAACTTTATATACATTACAGGCAGTGGGTTTTATTTCTCATTAAGTACTAACATCTTGAGCCAAGCATGTAGCAAGTCTTGCATTAAAATGTTTAATGTCCTAGCTGGGAGGCTTAGATTCTCTTCAGCAATAGTTACTGTTCTTAGCAGCTGGAGCATACAGACCTCTTGTGGTAAGCTCAGAGCACTGCTGAGATGTGGTCTGAAATGTCTGACTGAAAATGTTGAGAGGGGAGTGAAATGCTGTGTCCTGCAACTAAATTAACTTTGCTCTCCTTAACACAAACATTACATTCCAGAAAACCCCAATCCTAAAAGTGGTATTATTCCAGGAAGCTTAAGCTTTGAATCAGTCCTGTCAGCAGTTGCTGACTTTAAAGCTCCTGTTTTTGAACCTGGAGGTTCCATGCAGCAAGGAATGTATACACCTAAAGGTATGGTAATCAGTGTTCTCTTGTAACATACTCGTTGATAAGATGCCTAACCAAAGCTTGTTTGGTTTTGTTGTAGTGGGGTTTTTTTCCTTAAAAAAACACAAAAAGCAAACCCAGCCTACCAGTGTTGAAAACCCCACCCCATCTTCCCCACGAAAAAGCCAAACCTACCACCACCACCAAAACCCCCCCAAAACTTGACTTTTTCATTATTGTCTATTGCTGATATTTAAGAGCATTGCTAAAGACCGTGAATAGTCTTTAATAAATTGATTTTGATCTAGAGTAAAAATGAGCTTCTCATATTAATCAGGTGCCCTCAGAAAGCAAAGGAAAATGGAGAAATGAAAAATTATCTTATTTGCATTTTACTGATCTGCATACTTAATTATTCATGTGATTTAAATAAATGTGGTGTATATTTAGTAGAGCTTAGAACTGTTTGCACTAGTGAAATGTCAATTGCGAAGATACTTTCTTTGAACTTCTCTACCTTTTGATTATTAAAGATACCATGATACATAATTCTTTGTTTTATGTTGCTTAACTGCATTAATATCCTGTAACATTTTTCGCAGTGAGTAGTGAGGGTCTAGAAAAAAGTTCAGGCTAGACTTGTGATGGAATATTGTTCTATAAGTCTACGATGCATACAGTGCAAAAATGACAAGTTTCTTTCCCTGACCAGCCTGTCATCGAAATTGTACTCAGCACAGCATTGGTGTATCAAAGGAGAGAAAGAATTTAAGAACTCAGTGTTCCATTACTGTGTCCTGTCACTGAGCAGATAAGCCTGCAGAAATCTGAAATGCTCCGTGTGCTCTGGTTGTGCTTCAGGCTAATGGCAAAGCTGAAGAGGGATTAACCCCTTCCTCCCCAGCATACCTCCCTTGAGAACTGGGAAGGTTAGGGTCTGGCAATTTTGAAACCATCTGGTTTATAATCTTTTGTGGATTTTTTGGGGGGAGTGGTAGTTAATGTAGGTACTAATATTGTAATAACTTGTTTGCCAGGTTTTGTACTGGGAGACTCAAGTGTCAGTAAAGCTCTTTTCTACAAATTATCAACTAGTGAAGTAATTTCGTAAAACCAAAGTTTTCGGAATTGATTCATCTTGGTTCCTTGATGTGTAATTAGGCAGCTTAACACCTATGTATCTAAAATAACTTAGGTTATTTTAGAATAATGTATCTAAAATAACTTTATTTTTATGTTATGTAAATTGCATTTCTTTATGTCATGTCCAGTTTCTGGAGCTAATGACATGCTGGTCTTTCTCATAACACAGTGTGAAGGAAAAAGAGATGGATTATGCTTTTTTCAATTATAGCACCTTATATTTAGGGAATCTAATGCTAGATTACAGTTTCTGGAGTTTTTTTCTATCTAGGTTTTTTTTTTTTTAACTTAGATAAACAATTTATTCCAGAGGTCGACTGTGTTACGTATGTCATCTGTAGCAGTGAATACTGAAGTGATTTGTAACATTATACAGATTCCCTTTTTCTTAAAGTAATGAAAGTTGAGAAATCTTCTGCAGGAATAAAAGCCGATATGGCTTTCTTTACCCTCTTAAGTGTTCATATTCTCCATAAGACTGTATAGGTTCTCAGACCCTTGGCTTTTAAGAACTGTAGTTTGTGGCCTGTCACGGTTAAAGCAAGTCATGATCAGATCCATTCCCTCTAATCCTCTAATCCCTTATTTCCCTAAATTTGAGGGAGGTGGAATCTACTTTATGTTCGCAGATCCCTAGATTTTCCTTCCATTAACTATTAAAAAAAACCAAAGCCAACCCAAACCAACTTCCAAAGCCAGGTTCTTTCTACACACTGTAGATTTGTGTGCTGAAGATGAGCTGTGTGTGCATTTCCAATGTTCACCGTATGGCTCACTCAGTCCTTTTTTCTCATTCTGCATTAGCAGCCCAAACAAGCTTGGTGTGTGTTTCAGACTTCGGTACTAAATTCCGTCCAGAAAAAATGTGGTTTTTTTCTCAAGCTAAATTTGATCATATTTCATACATAATGGAAACCTTGCTAAGTGTTCTCTCTCAGCAGTATGAGGATATCTGCAGAACTGTTAGCCTTAGCAGGGGTTAATGTATAGAGGATAGACCACTATGTAGGAGTATAGACACTTGTCTTCCTGCCTGGGGAAAATTAATCTCAGAAGTGTGGTAAAGCTGCTTATTTCTGCCTGTGGAAACTTTGAAGAATGTTGTAAGCACTTGTGTTGTATTACGCCTGCTGGTGGAGCTAAAATTCTCTATCCGCTGGGCTCCTTCCTCGTTTTAGGGTCATTGAATCTTGTCTTCATTTTTTTGTGTTATGAGAGCTAAACTCTTCAAAACAATTCACAGAATTAATGTCTTCATTTGGCTTTAGATTGAAACTTAGTTTTGGTTTTTAATAACTTGTAAATAGAAAAAAAAAAGGCTGTCAAATGGGATATTTTATAGACTGTTTAGACTTTTCTGTTTGCGATTGCTCTGAAAAGCCACTCTGGATGTCACTTTAGAGCTACTAAATTAAACAGATGTAACTCAGATTTTAATGCTGAAATAATGCATAGATATTAATTATAAAACAAAAGCATATTTGTAAAGGATTGATCACAAATATTATTTGATACAAAGCTTGACCATTTTTGATACTGAACAAGAAATTGTGGTGTTGTAGCAATTTTGTTCACTACACTTGATGGTAAAATATCATCTACCTGCTAACTGCTCCACAGTCTACTTCCTACTTTCGAGAGGGTTTTTGCTTATCGTGTACCAAGTGAAAAATAATGTAAAAAATCTCTTACATGTACTTGGAAAGGGAAGAGAGCAAAACAAGATGCCTACAGAAATGATGTTTTGGGGATTGCTTAGTAGAGTGTTATTTTTTTGTTTTGAAACCAATTGAAAATTTGCAAAAAATATTTTTCTATTTTGATAAACAGTGGTAATTATTAGTATAGAAAGTATTATTAGTAAGAATTATTATAAATTGCTGTAGTTTGCCAGGAAAAATGATATACTAGAAGTGACATAATTAAAGCTAGTTAAGAAGAGAATCTAGAATAAGTGGCAAGGTCTTTAAAGAGAATGTTAACATGTAATTTCTTTTGAGCAACAGCTGAAGTTTGGGATAAGGAATTTGACCCTGTCATGGTAATACTTCGAACAGTTTACCGTAGAGATGTGCAGTCTGCAATGGACAGATACACAGCATTGTAAGTTGGATCATTTCTAGAAGTGCTTCATATTGTTGCTCATACCACAACAAATCTTTTGTTTTCACTGCCTGGTAATGCTAATCACTTTATCAATGTATTCAAGCCCCAGATTTGTTCTTGAGTAAATAGTCTATAAATTTACAAGCAATATCAGGGGTTTGGTTATCTTAGTCTGTTACTCTTCCATAAATGTTTAAAAATACATCTGAAGGGCCACAGACAAGGTAATGAATGTCATCACAGATAAAACACTTAACCAAAGATAGTGTTTAAAAATCAGTTACAACTTACTTGAAGGAGTCATCTATTTTTATTTCGTTTACTCTTAGGTACACAAAGCGAAGCTTATCTATAGCAGTGGCAGGTTTCTACATCATTGCAGTGTTTAATAGTAGTTTCAACATTTAACATTTGTTTCAACAGCTTAAAGCAAAGTGGCAAATTCCCTGGAAACCCATGGCCTCCTTACAAGAAGAGAACACCACTACACCCAAGTTACAGAGGTCTCATAAAGCTTTTGCACTGTAAAACCCTGCACATTGTGCTCTTCACACTTCTTTACAAGGTATAGTCATGATTCTCATTAAGTGCATTGGTTTACTTCCATCTTTTTTACAAAAGTTCTTAGAAGCATGATTTTTTTAAAGTTTATTTGGAGTAGTCAGGTTCAATTTTATATAGTATCTTTTGTTTTGGTTTTATTTTTTAAGTCTAGTGTGAGTTTTTTTCCTACCACTTTGATTATTTCATGAATGATTGTTTCATATATGCACACACTAAGTCAGTACCCAAGTGGATGAATGATCCTGTTCTACTTTGAGGAACACTGTATTAACCATCAGAGTTGCCATTCAAATTGTTCTTCTGTGTCGGTTTCAGGGAGCACAGTGGCATGAGTGATGTTCCTTTGACTCCCATTGCAGAATTTTAAATTCAAAAATACACAACTTTGATGGCTTTAGATCCTCAGCATCACATAAGTCTCATAACTGCAGTTGTTTCTAACATCTCTTCCCAAATACATTCTGGCTTTTAATAATGTTATAGCAGTTGTTGTTCGGGGCTAATTGGTGCCTTTAAGTTATGTTTGGTTTTATCTTTGATAGTGGGCTGCTGTCTTTAAGAGAAGCACATCCTTGTTGAAAAGTCCATTCATCAGAAAATGGGCTTTGAGTCTGTACTTAGAGAGTGTTTCCACAGCAGCATGCTGCAGAGGCAGATGAGGGACTATAAAAAGTGGTTCGAGTAGTGTTCTTCCTGGGCAGACTTTTCCTTTTGTGCTCTTTTAAGGGCTCCCAGCTTACCTAGAACTCATATTTTCTTTCACTGTTAAATTTCTGTTGAATGGAAAATATCTGTTGTACTACAGGAAGGCTGGTGAAGGAAAGGAGAGCTTGGGACTGTGTAGAAGATCAAATAATATTTTGACATGGAACAAAAATGGAGAATATAGGGAAGCAATGCATCATCTTTTACTGTCTTGCTTGGGGGTCTTTGGCCACTTTTTCTCTTATTCCATTAAGAACCTTCAAGAGCTTAAATCTTGAGAATCTAAACCATTACTGGGTTGCTGTTTTAGCTGGAATACCAAATACTTTTCCACCAGATTTATGGATGGTGGAAAATATCTAGTGGTTGATTCTGTGGGTTGGCTTAAATAATGCCTACTGTGTTTGTAAAATTTTGTCAGTGCATGGCAGCCTTTATTAAATCTCTTGGCTTTTGGGACTTCCTGTGGAAGAACAGTAAAATATATTTGGTAATGTTACTTTTCAGAAGTGCTGGTCAATACACCTTTTGATTCTGACTGGTACAATTACACCAGCTTCATATGAGCATAATACTGAGTCCCCTTTTTAGTTAAATAACCTCTATCATCTCATATTTGGTTGGATTTGATTAAATCAGCTGCTCAGTCATTTTTTAGAAAAGCTATTGTAAACCAATGGGTTTTTAAAGAACTTTGTCTCTCTGACATTTCTAATGGCTTTATCTACTTAGAAAATTCATCCATTTGAAACCAAGTCGTATTTAAAACTTTACTAGGTTACAGTCTAAATATACTCATTTGTATAGTAACCTGTCTCCAGTGAAGTTTTAAACATATTTTCTCACCCACTTTTTTTGGTAGCTTGCATTTTTTTGCAATTTTCTTTCCTCTAATTCAGAATATTCTCAGGAGGAAAGTTGTCCTGGTTTTTAATTTTAGCAGTACTGGTTCTTCCTCTCAGTGCATTGAAAGCTGTGCTGGAAGAAAGATATGGGCGTTTATTAATTTAAAGATAAGGTTGTTTATAATTTGTAACTAAAAAAGATGATGTGAAGGTGGTCGTGAACTAAATTAATGTTAACCCTTCCAGTGTTCCCAGTTATGCCAGCACTGCTTAAAGGACTAGGGCTTCCTGAGGCCTTTGGTGATTGATCACGTGAAAAGGGGAGGGAAGGCTTGGAGCAGCTCTGTGCCTGTAACTGGCAGGAGTGGTGTCTGTGCGGCTTCATTGCCACTCTGGTGTTAAAGTAAATCACAGCTTGAACTAGTAATAGCTTTAAGGTACAAATTTGTTTGACTGGAAAGATGTAAAATTAGATGTTGCTTTTGTGGTGATGATCAAAGGTTAGGTTCTTTCTAAATCTGAAAATAATTTTTTGTCAAATTAAAAATAAAAAAAAAAACACAAAAAAACACCCACAAAAACTGAGGAGTCCAAAATGTATTATCCAGAACACTCTTTTTTAAGTTTAGATGTACTGAAGCCTTAATCTTCTATGATGTGTCCCTTTCCCTACCTAGATATTAATGGATCATCAGAATTTATCAGAGCATGTGCTTTGCATGGTTTTATATTTGATTGAGCTGGGGTTGGAAAATTCTCCTGAACAAGAATCAGATGAAGAGGTAAGAATAAATGCCATCTTATTCTTCAAAATACAAAGGTATTTTTTAATGATTCAGTATTCTTTAAAATTAGATTTTACCATAGGAGTCAGAATAAAACATCTTTATTAACGTGTATCGGGAACAACTAATAAAAACAGTAAACAAAAACATACTGTTGTGAGGAAGAGTATGGTATCTTGTTATGCCTTTCAGCAGTTTCTGTATATGTAATCTGACAACACAGATTGATTAGATCTTTACTACTCTGTAAAATAGTACTAGAAATTGTGCAAAAAAATGTTAAATCACTGAGTCTAAAAATCTCTAAATTTTCATCTGAAACCCTTATCACTGAGCATTTTATTGCTAAAGATCTGGATCTTCTTAAATATGTGAATTAGTCAGAATTTTAATTCTACTTTTGATGATATTTGAATATAAAGAGCCATTACTGAGGTGATTCCAGATTCCCTGGAATAATAAAATTAGCATAGGTTTTTTTACTGATCAGCACTGCTTTTTGACTAAGAATTTGCCACATTTTTTTCCAGAGACTGACTTCTGTGTAGTTCTGATTTTTTTAATTAATCTTACTTTATACAGCTTTGGATTACCCTATGGAGTTCCTTTGACTTCTGCTAGCTAGCACTAATGGCTATATTTGATTATATTCAAATAAAATACTTAGATTTATGTATTTATCAGCCCTGTGGTCCTCATGGGCCTCACATCAGTCACCAGAATTTTTAAGAGGTATATTAGTTTTGTTGAGGTACATAATGTTCAACACCCTGTTCCTATCTCACGGAGACATTATGGCCTCTGTAATACAGTTACAAAAGCAGCACAAATTATTTTAATACATAAGAGAAAGTATACCAGGGTTTTCTTAATTGTTCTAGGAATCTGCAGGTGGACAAGAGCGTTGCCATGATAGTTGGTTTCCAGGTAGTAACTTGGTTTCCAACATGCGTCACTTCATTAACTATGTCCGAGTGAGAGTACCAGAAACTGCTCCTGAGGTGAAGAGGGAACCACCTGCAAGTACGAGTTCTGATGGTTTAGCTTCGTCACAAGTAAGTAGATACAAATACTTGATTCTCTAGGTTAGTTATTGCCTGTGTTGGCATTTCTGTTAGTTTTGTTACTGTGTTTATGAATTTCTTAGGATATTTTTTTCCTTCAGTTACTTTTGCTGTATGTAGTGATAGCAGAAATAGAAATTATTTCAAATGATACCTCCTTCCAAATGATGTATTTAATGACTTTTTTTGTCCTCAATCTACCAGAGTTCCAGGCGGAAGAGCCTCCAGAGAGAGGTAGATCTGTGTGCAGTTTGTTCTAAGCGATTAACTAGCAACATGGCTTTAATTGTGCTCACCTTAACATTCAGTGGAATCTTCTAATTTTCCTGAATTTCCTTTTAATTCATATTGCAAGGACTCATGCTTTTTTCATGTTCTTGATAGTAATCTTAGGTAGTAGACTTTTAAGCAATAAAATGCCTTTATATTTTTAATGCGTACTTGGAAATAAAAGCTTCCTGTCAAATATAAAATGTCATTGATAGCTTACTGGCTGAGCTTTGTGTTTAGGCCTGTTTGATCTTGCCAAGATACTACTAACATTTAATAATGTAAAATAGTCTTAGCTTTCTTGAGTCTAGGTAAGTTTAACCTTACATTGAAAGTGCATTTGAAATGATTAATAGCAATTTTTTGTTGTTGTTGTGAAAACAAAGGAGTATGTAAATGGTGGGATCCTGAAAGATTTATAGGTGGTAGATGATATAATCTGTGTGTCAGTGTTGCTTTTGTTATCTATTGTATACAGCACTTCAGATTACCATGTGCCAGATGTAGCAAAATACAATGGATATTTCTTTTGCATGTTCATGTCAGAAAAATAGACAAAATCTAAAGTAGGGAGATGGCATGAAATGGATTAAAACATAAAGAATGTAGGCGAGATGTTGGTCAGAATCCCATTTTTATATTTGATATCTCTTAATTGCCCAGCCTTCTGAGGAGGAGAGGATAAGATGTTAGTGTGCTGAATTTTGTGTTCAAAACATTGAAGAAATATCCTTCTGCTGTGGATTCAGTATATGTATCCTTAATTTGGTACTGCAAGCAGGAGTAGTATAAGAGAGAGAGATCTAAATGGGCTCTGTCATTAATGTAGCTGCACTCATATGCTCACGTGCCCTGGATAGCGAGTTCTGCTGGCAGATAGGGGTGTGTGGCTTCTGGATCTTACCTGATAAATCCAGACAAAATGGGCAATGTCCGTGGGAATCTGTGGGCTTACCTGTATTCATCTGTGTGACATTATGAGTTAAATTGTGCGACAGTGCTCAGTAGACTTGAGTAAAGGTATTTAAATGACCTAAAGATACTGGAATTATTACTAGTCTAGAAAAACTAAGAAAATATTACTTGGATTACAGAACTGTACGTTAGACTAGAGTAAAACCAGTTGTTACTTGTTTTGGTATGGATATTTTCCTTTGGTACTTGGCTTTTTATGCAGTCGCATATAACAGACTTGTACAAAAATACGATATGCAGGTGTAGTATTTTGCTATCCTAATTTTCAATACATTTTGGGAGCGGAGAAGAATCTTTACGTTTCATGCTTTTCTTCCTAGCTTCAAATATTTTCCATAGTTTTAGAAATGCGTGTGGTTTATACTTGTGTTTTTGCAAATTAATCATGGTAATTTCTTTTCCCAAGAACTCAGGGACAGCTCAAGTGTTCAGTTTGGTCGCAGAACGTAGAAAGAAATTTCAGGAGATCATCAATCGGAACACCAGCGAGGCAAATCAGGTGGTGCGGCCCAAAACATCAATGAAATGGTCAGCACCCGGTGCGACTCCACAGTTAACCACAGCCATTCTAGAAGTCAAGGAAAGCATACTGTCTTTGCTGATTAAATTGCATCACAAACTCTCAGGAAAACAAAACTCTTACTACCCGCCATGGCTGGATGATGTGGATGTTTTAATCCACCCAGAAATTCCAAGATACTCTCACGGAGATGGAATGACGGCAGTAGAAAGAATTTTACTGAAAGCTGCTGTACAGAGCAGATTGAACAAACGGATAATTGAAGAGATTTGCAGGAAGGTGACACCTCCTGTACCACCAAAAAAGATTAGTTCTGCAGAGAAGAAAACTCTGGATAAAGAAGAGAGGTAACATTAATAACAAGATAAAGGGGCAGTAGAAGGACGGTGTATGTTGTGCATCAGTGGATTGATCTTTAGGGATTTTTATTAATTACATACTAAAAGAATGTCTTAATTCTACAGTTCTCTTTATCTGATTTGAATATACACGATTTACATAGGTACTGAGGAAGACTATGCACATTGCTCTTTTCGATCTTTAGATTAGAAAATTTTAATAATAATTTTATGTGATATACATGCTCACCCTTTATGTTGCCATTTATAAAACTCATACCTGCAAAGGTGTAGGATTAACATTGTGTTAGCTTTTGTGGCTTAACCTGAAGATAAGTTAGAATTTTTATTTGTATTGTCTATTCATTCACCTGCACACGTCGTACCATGATTGTTTTGGGGTTTTGTTTACTACATATGGGTTTAATAATTCTACCTTTTTTGCTTGTCTGACCCATTCAATTTTAAAAGTAGGTTTTTAATTTTTTTATAATTCTTACTTTAAAAAAAAAAAAGTTTGTATTTTCTTATTATGTGGCCTGAAAACTTGCATGCCAGATGACTGTCTTGGGCTGAAATTTTTTTTTGGAAAAAGCTTGGACAGTTTTGATTTTAATTTGGGACATAATGAGTCCTGAGAGCCCCCAGAATACCAGCAGTATTGAAACTAAATGCAGAGACCCTGCTTCTCTCCTGCTTTCAGCAAATGTTGTGTTGGCATGAGAGTCCCATGGAAGAGGAATCAGCTAGGGGACAGCAACTAGAGCTGAGAAGAGAGGTGAAAGCTAGAAATGACAGGGATAGTGTTGAAACTGGGACAGGAAGGAGAAACCTTGTGGTCAATGTACCAGTGAAAAAAAGAGAAGATGCCAGAGCAAGTGATTAGTTGATATGGGAAGACTCGAGCTGGCAAGTGGGAATGTTATGAAGATATATGCAGAACTGGGTTGTCAGGACAAAAATACTCAGAGAAGAGTAGCAAATGAAAAAACCCCAATTTTCAGTTAAAATCTCAGTGGAGAAGAATGGGGTCTTGAGAGTTGGTAGGAGAAGAGAATGTGGAATAGGAATGCAAATGTCTGGAGGGTATGAGTGAGACAGAGATTGACATTTGGGGGTGCCATAAACTCAGCTGGAAAGAAGAGTTGGCTGGGGTGGGAAGAGACTGACACTTGGCTGGTGCAAAAGACTGGAACATGGTATTGGAAGGGAGATGATGGTGGGTAGTGTTAGAAGGTTGGGGCACAGAAAGTGGGGAGCTCAGGTCAGAGTACTTACTGCAGTAGCTGAAGTAGAGAGCACAGGCTGGAATGGCCAAGAAGACTTGTTACTTGAGTACTTGTTCATGCAGTATTTTGAAGGGTTTATGTAACCAGACTGTGTAGTTATGGTTCTAGAAATCTGGGTAGAAAAGTGCAGTGATCTGACTCAGTTGGATTCTGGATTACCTTTATTTTTCTACTATTTTTATTTGTTTGAAAATAAATTTTTCACTAAATTCTCTCTGATATATCCAAGGCCTACACTGTACTGGAAAATTACACATAAGAATATGGCAAATAGATTTAGTATATTTGTATGTTACATACTTTACAAAGTAAAATTGTTTTTGTCTTGCTAGTGTTTATTTAATAGTTTAATTTTCAGCATCGCTTGTAATGGTTCATTCAATGAGAGAAGTAGCCGAGGTTTAGCATGTAAAATTGCTAATCAGAAAAGTCAGAATGAATAGCTGCTTTAGATAAAACACAGCTACATTTTGGGCACCTAATCATTATTGTGGTACTCAATAGTGCCAGATTTATGTACAGGAGGAGCACAGGCATCAATGAAACAAGTAACTTTTCATATAGTAAAAGGTAAGGTCATTCCTTTTCCCCTATAAAAGGATGTGATGTTTTCAATGATCTGTTGGAGGCACTCTAAATTTTCATTTAAGTTTGGGGGCTAAAGCGATGATTGAAATGAATGTGTCCTGTTCTTTGTTGTTCTGAGTGATTGTTGTCTTCTTCTCAAGTTTATAATGGCATTGGTGGACCCATGAAGTTCATTAATGGACAGTGTGATCACTGAAATGACTAAACTCATAGAGTGACAATGTTCATAAAGCCAGGCTGCAGTTTTTACTGTTTTGATTGTTTTGTTCTCATTTTCCCCCCAGTTCTGGTTTTGTATCAGGGAAGACTGAGCAGACTGCGCGCGTTAAGCGATTACCTTTTTTAGCTTACTTCGACGTATAATGGCATCACTCAGGCAATGGATGGTTGCCATAGAAACTGAAATACAGAACTAGAAGCGAGCTTGAGCTGCTTGCAGTACTTTTTCAATTGCAGTGTCATATTCCCATGGGCCATCATGGAAAATTACTGAGCTGTACTGAATCTGTCAGAGTTTGTTTATGTCTTCTTATTAAATGCATCTATTTACAGTCACTCTTCTTTTAGTCAAGGTGCTTATTGAGAAATTTCCAGGGAGAAATAAATAAAACCAGGTCTAATGAATGCCCTGGTCTGATCCTCAGAATAATGAATCTTAGTGATGTTGTAAATAGAAGTTATTTTGAGAAATGGTGACTGTACAATGTAGCAGATAAATGGGCAGAGATATTTGGGTCTCTCAGATGCCTTTAAGAAAACAAGTTAGAGGCTTTGACTTATAAACAGGTCACCTCAGGATGACGGGTTACACTGTATGAGCTGCTTTGGGCCTGTGCATGCCAGTTCCTGTGCCAGGACACTGATAATCAGACTGTGCTTGAGACTAAAGGACTCACCCATCAGGCTATCAGACACCAAGTGATGTTTTTAAAGCCCATGTTAGTTATCTGAATCATCTCTGAGCAGTGGAAAAAATGCGTTGTAAATGCTGATGCACAGAATTTGTAGCTATGATAGAGCTGCTGTAGCTGCACGGAGGGAGCTCTGTGGAGAGGTGCTATGTAAACCCCTCAGCTGAGGGCATGTTCTGTGTGGTGGGCAGCTGTGGTGTAGGGCTTTTGTTTGGTTTTCCCACTTTAACTGTCCCATTTCCTCGTGTCAAAGTAAGGAAAATTAGCATCTATTTTCCTTATCCTTTTACATCCATCAATATTCCTCTACCCACTGCAGTGTATATATTTATATAGGGAGTTATATAGCTGGTCATACAGCCTTGTACAGGTCCCTGATACAGTTTAAATAGAAGGATAGACAAGAATAAGTCTCTAATGTCTTCCATTTGTAAATCCAGAGCTGTGACAAACAACGAGGAAAAAGTTAGTGAAGTCAGCTTGGCTTTAGGGAGATATGGGCTTTCAATCTGGACACAATCTCAAGGTACTTTAAATCTCAGTATAAAAGCTGTTGGTGGCCAGAATCTTGGGTGGGAGAGAAGGAACCACCGTGAGCAGCCTTAGCTGGAAAATAAATTATTTGTAATTGTTTCCCTTGCCATCGATCTTGATATCAAAAGGGAGTGAGGTAGGCTTTTATTATTATTGTTATTATTAACTTGCAAATGTCGGTTTCTCACAGGAGTACTCATTTTTGTACAAATAACATTGCACTCTCTTTTTCTTCCCATGTGTAACAGATAAAAAAGTTTCAAGACTGAGGTCTTGGGTTCCTTTTCTCACCATGTTTTGGCCTAATCTGTTAAAAGATCCTTTGGTGAACACCTTTGAAGGGTGTTTTAGGACAGGATTTTAATCTCTTTTTTCAGACCCAAAGGAAAGTAACACTAATTTCTTTAAAAACTCCACTTCTAAAGCAAGAGATTCCTTTTTTAGGCTCGGAAATTATTCCTTTATGTTAACCTTAATTTGGAATGATACTGTTTAAGGTGGTAACTGTAATCAGCTTGACATTATAAAGTATTTTTTTGCTCCATTATGTATGCTTATTTTTTCTTCTTCCCCCTTCTTTCACTTAGACGACAGAAGGCTAGAGAAAGGCAACAGAAATTGTTGGCTGAATTTGCCTCAAGGCAGAAAAGCTTCATGGAAACTGCCATGGATGTTGGTAAGTTTTTGTGTTGCTGACTGCTTGTTTTTATGTATTTTAGCACATGTTAGTGTTAAGGTTTTTGCTCAGTTTAAAAAACAAGGACACGCACAAAACCCCTCAACCATCAACTACCCCAACCAAACAGGACACCCTCCCCTCAGATTCCACTTTTGTATCCTCTTGTTGACTTTATACTTGTTAAGAAGCTTAACTTTGTTTTATAGGACAGATACTACTGAATACATAATTGCTAAATAATAGATTAAATCTGTAGGACATAAATTTATTCCTAGTTTTTCTTGATATAGAGTAGATGAAATGATTAAATGTGTGATATGTTTTAAAGTATTTACCTTTAATATTAAATGTCCCCAAATTAGTTTGTCTTTTTAAGACTGTGTTTTCTTTAATCTGGAATAATAAAATTTAAGATTATTTCTCTATAGAATCTCAAATTTAAATAAGGTAAAAGTTTTGCCTTTTAAATGTATTTATGGATCTAAGGAAAACATAATTTTTAGATCACCTCAGTTGCTATGAGTGATAGCATTGTATTCTATTTCAAATACTGGCTTTACAGCACAATCAGTTCTTGTTTTTCTTGAGGATGTGTTCTTTCAGATTCTGCTATGTAGAAGTGCATAATCCTGATTAGTTTGTGTTTAACTGAGGAATGGAAAATATTTTTGTCATTTGAGCCACTTCATTGAAAATTAGCCCTTCTGAAAGATAAGAAAAAGCGGGAATCTTCCCCCCCCTTCCATCAAGTACCATGTGCTATGAAGTTTTGATTTGGATTTAAGCATTGGTTAGAAATATTTTGACGACTGTATTTGCTGAAAAAGTTTGTCTTTTGAAATTGTTCAATTCCCTTCAGTTCATAGGTTGCTGAGATTTATTCATTTATACTTACTGAGGTTTTGGATACAGCAGTCTTGGATGGGGCTCTGAGTAACCTGATCTAGCGGAAGATGTTCCTGCCCGCAGCAGGAGGGTTGGAACTTGATGATCTTTGAGATCCCGTCCAACCCAGACTTTCTAAGATTCTACGAAATTAATCACTCTATATATGATGCCATGTTTGGAGGGTGTGCAATACGCTTAATCTTTATCTGTGAACTTTGTATTGTAAGTCAAGCTCATTAAATGGGTAGCTATTTCTTTGTAATCTATTTGTTGAAGTAAGGAAGAAGGGAGGAAGAACCTTGCAGTTCTCCTTATTAAAAATTAAGTTTTTATACAGTCATGGCTAGTTGAAAGTAACTGGGATACTTTGATTCTTCAGTCACTTATATTTTGAATTCTTCCTATTGCAACTTTGAAATTGATGGAGTTTATATATGAAATCAGATGTATGTGTATATATATAGATATGGATATAGATATACCTGTCAATAGCTATATAGCTAATTTGCATATATACATAAATGTGCATAAGTACTTCCATGCATAAATTTTATAAGCTATGTTTAAGATAACTGCTTTGATCTGTGGATGAATCATAGTAGCTAAATCAGTAAATTACACAGCATTTATTTTGTGAAGGACTGGGAACACTGAGCTTTTAGTTAATTAATATTAAATTCTCAGCTAGGCAGACCTGGGCCTTTGTGTTTATGATTGTGCATTAAAAAGTTCTTGGGCACGCAAGATTTAAATCGCTTGCTTCTTGGTATTTAAAAAGTTAATGACTTCAGGTACCTCAAAGTAAAATGTAGTGTTTGGTGTCAATTATACCAGTTCGTGCACTAGATAGAATCAACTTAATTAAACTACATTTTCATAAAGTTATTCTACATAAAGACATTTGGCAACAACTTAATAGAATTCCAGGCATTGTGTTAACTAATAATTACCTTTTCACTAACTGTTTTCAGTGTCTTCTATGTTATCATTCCATTTTCTGACTTTGTTATGAAATTACACTGAATTACTACTGTAGTCCAGTATTAACTAGCTTTTATGTTCTGACTGGCATTAAAATAACTTGCAGAAAGTAAGTTCATATACCATTATAGTGCATGGGGTTTGTGTTAAAATCTAGATTAATTTTTGCCGGGAATATTTTCTTCAGCTCGTTGAATCTAAGTGGTTTGCTTAGCTGTGAATTCAGTCTCTGTGTTACAGGAAATTACTGAAAATGTTGCAGAAACTATTGTTACTCTAATTTTAAAGCACAAGACCCAGTAAGAATTCTGAAACTATTCTTTCTGAAGTGATTCAGTTTAAAACTACTCTTATGTAATTCATAGGTTTACCCTGAACTGTAGCATAGCAGTGCTTAAACAGCTATTTGAAAATAAAAAAATCCTTTCGTACTAAAATCAGTAAGAATTCATTCCCCTCTTACACAAAGTCTGTTACTTGTTACTTTTATTATAAACTGAAGCTCAGCGGTAGCTTTATTTCTTCATTTTGTTCACTTATTGTAACAGTAATAATACTCTCAAAAATGCAGGGATGGTGAGGCCTGAGCTCCCTTGTTTTGTCACTGTTTCAGTTGGTGTCATTTGGGCAAATTTATATCATCATCATCATCATCATTATCATCATCATCATTATCATCATCATCTGTTAAAACTTTAACTATGAAAAGTAGATGTGGTTCAATGGTAAAATGTGAGAACTGCTGTAATTGGTTTTGGGTATAGCACTTAAAAACTTCATAATGCCTTTCTATTGGCAGTTGTAGAAGATTGGAAATACTCTGAAAATAAATGTGTCTGGGAAGAGACTGGCTAGTCTCCATTATTCCTAAATTTAAAGGTTATTTTATTAAAACCCATATACTTCATAGTTTCTAAAGTGTTTATTAAAGTGCATAACTAATAATTTTATGCCCTGAGGTATTCCTCTTTGATTGTTGGGATGCTGCAATGAAACATGGCTTAAAAGGAAGTTATCTAATAACATGTTAATTATTCAATATTAAATGGGTCTCATTTTGCCAGTAGAATTTATTTATTTGGATTGAAATACACAAATTCATTTGAGATTCTGAAAATAAAGTTTGGCATTTTCTTTCACATAGTTACTGTAGAAAAAAATTCCAATTATGTAGCACTTCCCATTTGTGCCCCCTGTTACTGTCTATTTATATTCTGTGACATCTGCAGAACCGCATTGCCATTCAAGCTTGCCTGGAAGTAATTAGGTGAAATTTAGAAACAGTTATGTTAATGAACTAGGATAGAACAGCATCCACTGTGCTGTCTTTAGTTATTTGACTGCAGGATAAACAAAAAAAGGAGAAAAATAAACCAAGAAAAGTGTTCTAAGAACAGCAGACAGAGCTCTTGAAATGTCTGAGCAGACTGCCCAGAGAGTCCAAAATGTGGGGTCAGTTTCAGCTCCAGAGGCCATCCTGGCTCCTGGTTGCAGCTCCTGGTTCGAGCTCCTCTGAGCTCTTTGAGGGCACTGCCTCAGGGGGAGACCATGGTTTATCTTGTGTTGTGGAGCTCTGTGCAAGGGATTTTTGAATCTTCATAACCTCCAGGAGGGAGTTGATAAGAACAAAACTAAACCACCCAGTTCTAGGTTAATAGTAGCCTTTAACAAATTACGGTGATACTTGTACAGATCTGTCTGTCTGAATTTTATAAAAACAAAATATGATCCATTCCAGGCAAGCTGCCGAACTACTTATCGTATTGAAAATTAGTGAATTGGTTGTTAATTATAAATATTAAGGTATCTTTCATTTCTTCAATAGTTTTCTTGTCTCTGAAGTGGCCGGCGTGATTTTTAAACTTTTTTAATGCATCCTGATAAGTATGCAGATGGTCTTTTATGTCTTTCTTACAATGTGTGTCTTAGCAGGATGTCATTTTGTCCTTCATGCAACATTCCTTAGTTAGACTTAAAAAGAAGCGCAGAGTTTTAATGCAAGGTGACATATATTTCCTAACACTCAATCTTCAGAACCCAGATAGAAAAATAAATTAGGTACTGATCTCTTGAGAATATGTATGCTGGGTCAGGGCAAAGAATATTAGCATACTAATGGTTGCTTTGATACCAAGGGGCTGCTTTGACACAATGTGTACAACAGGACAAACGTTGACTACAGTCAGTGGAGATTGTGAACTATATTTACTGTGTTTACAAAGCCCTTTAGGTTTTGGGGTTTTGCTGGGTAAGGGAAATAATGGAATGCATCCTTAGGCTCTGGAGAGTAGAAATGAAATTAAATTCAGGTAGCAACCCGTTCTGCAGTACATCAGTGTGCTAGATTTTAGCAACTTTATCAGTAATTTTTTAGGAGGTAGAAAGAGCTAGGTTTTTGTAACTTCGTATCTCTGCTTCTATTTTTGGCTTCACTTTTTTGGTACAAAACTAAACAAAGAGCTAAATAATTAAATTTTTAAAAACTCTTGGGAGCTGTAGGGTTTGGCTCTTCCCTGGATTTCTGTCACAGTTTAAATTTTTTCATCCTCCTTCGGTGTTTTAAGGTTCATATTTATTCAAATTTGTGAAATAATTCACAGGGACAAAGAAAAGTTCCAGAACCCATGTGTTCTACAACATTAGACAAATCCCATGAGAGAAACTTGGTGAACCGGTATCAGTACCATGTGTCTTACCTTGTATTTTTCATGGACTCCTTCTTCACACACAGTGACATCATTAGGAGAAGGCTCTGTGAAATCAGTTGGGTTAAATCTTTAAGTGAGTAATTGAGGTTTATCAGAGTCCATTCAAAAAGAAGTGAGGGGTTTTGTTTGGTTACAGTTTTTCTGCTATGCTTACTTCTTTGAGATTTTAATTTCTTGCCAATATCCCTTTGTTTTCTTTTACTAGCTCTGGTGCAAATTATTTTATCAGGAAGTCTTCCTTACTGCTAGTAGCTTACTTTCCTTGAAATTTTATTGTTTGCCAGAGTAGCCTAGCTATATCTACATCTAAGTAGTTGTGAAGGAAGCATGCACTTGATCATTGAGTTCTAAAATTAAATTAGCCTGATTTTTATGTGCCTGTTCCCCATAGGCAATAAAAGTATAAATTGCATATATTGAACTGGTTTTAAACACCTTTTAAATCCTAAGTTCTGAGGTTTTTTTTTTCCTTCAGGTTAAAAATACGCAATTTATGATGAATGAATGGTATTTTGTAAATTAAATATTGGCAGATTTTGATGATTTCCATTGAATTGTTCCAGATCAGATTGATACACTGTATTCTCTTTCTACACTTCTGAGAAATGTTGAATGGATGCATATTTTCTGTTGTATTGACAGTATTTTAGAAAAAGAGAAAAAAAAAAGCTGAAACTGTAGTCCTTGTCATTTCTTGCATTTGATACATAGTTGTACATGAGTGTGAATTACACAATTATGAGGTGATGTTAAATATAAAAAGTGGCATTTAGTGTTTACTTCCTCCCTTCTGTGCTACAGTTTGCTTCTAGGTTTGCTGGATGTTTTGGACATTTGCGGTTGATGCATTGTGCTTTTTCTTTCACTGTGCATCTGGCTGCCACTAGATGGTGATAGACATGTGCACAATGTTAACAGCCGCGCGTCAGTGAAGATCAGGGTTGCCGTGGGTTGACGCTGGTTAAGCGCCAAACACCACGAAAATTATTTATTTATTTAAAAACCACAGTGCACGCATTTTCATTTTCATGTGACCCTCAATAACTGGCTGGGAAATCAGTAGTTACTAAAACAGTGTTATTTTGATTCAGCCCTGTGAGCAAGGGCATTGCATGGAGCTTTTTATAGCAAAGACATATTCTGCCTGGCACCCAACACGCCTCTCCTTATGGCAGCAGCCTCCTGTGCCAAACCCGTAGTAGACTTTCAGATACAGTCGTTCTCCTAAAAGGAGTTCTGCATGAGGACTGTTGCTGTACTCAAGGTTTTTGGATTCTCTGTCCAGTACCTCAGCCTCCCTAATCAGAGAGGTAAAGGGTGTGGTTGAAGGTAGGGGGAGGAAGTGTTTTCCTTCAGAAAAATTACGTTCTAGGAAAGACACAAAGAACCCACATATTCTAGATCAAGAGGCTGACTGTATGTGTTCCTGAGCAGTCAGGAGTGGATCATTTAGTCCTAAGGTGCTTTTCTTTCAAGCCAATAAAGAATTCTTACCTTTGATTGTAACGTAACATGAAATGGCTTGCCCTGAAATCAGCACCACCAACTGTCATGTGATTGAAGCTATATCAAGTGCAATCAATGGCTTTGATACTTCAGAGCTGGACCTTAGCCTGTGCACCTAGGAGGGAGTAATGTTTACCATACAGAAAACAGATCTCTGACACGTCTTGTGTACAGTAAATTTTAAGCGAAACATCTGCTGCATCGCAGCTGGTTGCTTTCTTAATGCACCCCAAATTCTTAAAGATTGTCCGAGTTTCATATTGAAAAAAATGCTTTCTGTTTTAGTTGCACATTTCATTCACCATGTCTAAGCATCTTAAAATTATTTCTAAGGTGTGCAGGTTAACTTTTTCCTTCTAGTGATTGTTTCAGTCAGCTATGAGCAAATCTGGTTTTACTAGAGATTCATATCCGTTGCCCTTTATCTCTCTATGTTCAAAGTTTTCAGTATAATATCTGATGAACTAGAAGTTAGATCTCTGTTTTATACAAGTTTTAAAGAGATCAAGTTTAATACAAAACTCGAATGAATTGTTTAATTCCACAGGGAGTAATTTTGCCTATGGAAAAACATGTTCTTCATTGTAGGTGTCTTTCTTGGAAGCAAATATTCTGTAATTTTTTTCTGTAGTTTTTTCATCACTGCCTCAATGCAGATGCAATTGGATTTCTTTACTTCTGTTTAATATAAATTTTCTTACTTGTTTTTAGAATCGCCAGATGCTGATATTGCCATGGAGGTAGCTACATCTGAGCAGCATGTTTCTGAGGCAATATATGATTGTGTTATTTGTGGACAAAGTGGCCCTTCTACTGAAGACAGACCTACAGGGCTGGTTGTACTATTACAAGCATCCTCAGGTATGAATGTGTGGCTTGTAGGAAAAGCAGTGTTTCTGCAGCTTTTAACATTTGTGCATAAGTCCTGTTGTGTCTCATGAAGTCTGGAACCACAGGGTTTCCTGTTTTTTTTGTGGATGGTCCTCTATGAGACACATTAGGGACTTTTTAAACATTTGGGGAAAGAACAAACAGTTTAATTCCCTCCTACTTCCTATTAGCTTTTGCAAGTGCAGCAGTGCATTACAGACCTGCAGGAATAATCAGTACTGAAAAGAAAAGAAAATTTAACAGCCATCAGTGTGTCTGCATGCAGATATGAGTGGGGATATAGGTGTGTGTTTATAAATATATATTTCATGTACAAGTGCAAAAGCACATCTTTCAGTATTTAGATTCTTCTTCTTCTTAACATCAACAAAGCACGTTATAGTTTCAAACCAAAATTGCCTGATTGTTTTCTTAGTTGTTTAGCCAGTTGTTACCCACTGCATTGTGTATTGCTGCTTTTCTTCCCCCAGTGTTGGGGCAATGCCGCAATAGCACTGAGCCAAAGAGACTCCCGACTACCGAGGAGGAGCAGATCTATCCCTGGGATACCTGTGCCGCGCTGCACGACGTGAGGCTGACGACTCTGCAGCGGTACTTCAAAGATGTAAGGATTCCGTGTGAACAAGACTACCACTTAAGAAAAATATGTGTGTAAAAAGATAAATGAAATTACAACTTAAGAGTTTTCTCCTAATTTCATTTCTACATTTAGTGAACACTTTTTCATGTTGCAGTCATTCTGAAGGGCTTACATTTGATAGGGTCCTTATTTTTAAATAGTGTCTGGCTTTCCCCAGTTATATTTTTTGGCAATAGGCATCTAGTATATCTACAGGCCACACAGTCATTGAATATCTACACAGATATTCTCTAGAAGAAGATGTTTCACAATCCAGTGTGACCACACAATTGAAATGTGGGTTTGCTGTCTAAGCAAACACCAGTTCTCTTGCAGCCATTCAGAGAACCCAGTCAAGGAATTGCTCTTAATCAGGGAAAAGTATTTTGGCAGCACAAAGTAAGTGGAAAGAGTTATTTTAATCTGTAAAGGTTTTCTGAGACACTACAGAGTAGGGGAGTAGGAGTGGACAGGAAGGAGAAACGAGTAAAATGCACCCTCTTCTGCTAAATCCTCAACTCTGCACAACATCTGAAGTTCAATTTTAGATTAATTGGTAGTAAATGTCTGCTTTGCAGTTCTGTTAGCTGTTCCAAACAGAGTTTTACATTACTTCACAAAGCCAAATTGCAGCTTTTCACATTTAATTTTGAGAGCCAATTCTTGTTGCTTAGCAGGACATGTTCAATTGTAGACCTTTGTGGAAGTGCTGCCTTTGACTTCCCTTACTGGTGCCTGAAAGAGCTGTGTAAGATAATACACAACTGTTCTGAGAAATCATTCTCGGGGAGAATAATATGGAACCTGTGACCCTAAATTAGCTCCTATAGACTAGTCCTAAGTGAGATGCCAGCTTTTCAGCATATCTAACTAAACAATGAGGCTTTACAAGCTTCAATATTGGCTTTAAAGTGGAAAACCTGGCAATTTTTATTCTAACACAGTTGCTAGCTTTTTCATAATGACATTCACAGATAACTAAAATTTGCCAACTGCAGCCAGGCTTGCTTATGTAGATTAATACAGAGTAAAATTCATAATTGTTTTGATACAGTCTTAAAAATTGGTCAATCTTTTCAGAAAGCATCTTATTCTAAGGTAAATATGCATTTCCTTGCTAGAAAGTGAAACTCTTAAAGACCTAAGCAAAAAATTATTTTTTGACAAAGGATTTTTTAGCTGAGAAAGAATCTGAGGACAAGATGTTCTTCTTTTGACATTGATGATACTGGTTTAGTGTTTCGGATAGTTAGTTAATATTTTTTCCTGCTGAAGTGATAAAAAACACTGAATTAATGCTGAAGTGGAGCTTTACTTTTACATGTTTGCATACTACAGAGGGAAGGAGTTCCAAGCAAAATGTTACCAAAAACTTGATCTTACTAAAGTGTGTGTTTCCCTTTCTGTGCAGTAACACTATCAGCAGATTAGTGTAACATACACTGAATGCAATGAGCAAATGCATCCTGCTTTCAAAAATTCCAGTCCTGATTCAAACATTAGTTGAATTAGCTATTTTTGCTTGCACGTTTTCGGGTCACTACTGTGCTAAAAAAAAGTCTCTGCATGAAAGAACTAATCCTTAAATTGTTTTTGGCATAAAAATGGAAACATCTGCTAGTATCTGAGTGTCTTGTTCAGCTGAGCTAAGCAATAAGAAGTCCCTTTGTTTATCAACTGTATCCTCCCCAATAATATCCTTCCTCTAACAGATTTCAGGAGGCAAGTGAATAATTTCACTTAGATGTAAAAATTTTAAGTTATGAAATATAATCTAGCTTATTCTTCTAGAAGAAAAAAAAAATCAACAAAAAATGCCATTCAGAAGCTACATGCTGCATAGAGGTTGGGAAAAGCAGATCACTTCTCTCCACAGAGATCCCTTTTTGCACTTTTTTACCTGGCATTTGATGCTTTTTGTCAAGGAGTAGAGTTGTCGCCCATTAAAGGAAAAATCACTGAAAGTGATTATTTTTAATATGGAGAGCTATGACTAAGGATTAGGAGATAACATTTCATATACTGAATTGATAGGACTGTTTTCAGAATCACACAGTACTCTGTAACCAATAGCTTGATATAGGTGTGCTCCATCCCAAGCCTATGGCTTGCTTTGGAATCTCCTTTATTTCTGAGCTCAAGAGTAAAAGAGTAAAGCCTTTCTGGCTAAGCCTTTGGGGTTGTTTTGTTGTTTGGGGTTTTTTTTCTTCTTTTTGCAACTGCTACTCAGTAGCCTCATTAGCTACATGCAGTAAGTAATGTTTTTCTGAATGAAACATGGGTCTTGCAGGGCTTAGCCAGATGTATCATACAACCTTATTAATACTGCAGTCTAGTAAATCATGCGGGAACCAGCCTGAGAAAGTCTTTCTTATATATGGCCTTCTTATATTATTATCACAGCACATTATCAATGACAGGTTGAGCCATGGTAAACAGGAGCATGTCCCATAGATAAAATTTGTAATTTTGTCTTGATTTCCTACTCATATGCAGAAGAAAAAAAAAAAAGATGCTAGGACACCCTTAGAAAATGTAATTATCAGAGTTATTCATGGTACCCTGACTTTACATCATGCCTTAAGACCATTTTAGGGTGAGTCTACACTAAAAATTGTTTTCCACTTCTGGTAGACATAAATCTTTCTCTGTTCTTTAAATGTATAAGCAGAATGTACATTTCAGTCTGTGCATGAAATTTTTGAGAAATGGAGATTTGATACTTAGACTGACTATAGTTAGATATTCTGCAAGAGAATTTTCTAGAATTCCTGATAAGTGTGACAGAGGTGATTGTTTCTTCAGGTCATTATTTTCTGAAATAAAGATACCAGTGGGGTAACTTTTTTGGGCTTGTGGGCTATAAGTGCAGTCTTTGAATAAGGCCAATGTTTTCAAAAGAAACCAAGTATAAAACTGAGCTCACTAAACAAGTATTTGTTCTCTTTTCCAATTATGATGAGTTATATATGATGCTGTTCAAAAACTCATTAAAACCCCTAAGTGTTTACACTAAATTTTAATAACAGATTGGAGTTTAATTATATAACTGTGGTATTATTTTGGTTATCTACAAAACTGAATGAAATGTATTGGAACAGTATATTGCCCTAGTAAATGGGATAACTTCTGCTCTTGGAACAGCTGTTGCAGTTAGACCCACCTTCATGCTGTAATACAAGAGGTTCCTTAAAGAAGTTGTTATCTTAAGTGACAAGAACTGCAGAAGTTTAATTTAACTATTTGTCTCCTTGTTGGAAAGAATAGCATAATGGCAGCCATGTCAGTCAGCATAAACACTTTATAAAATGGATTTTTTTTCTTTATTTCCTCAGGATACCTTTTAACTAGATAGCATGCAAATAAAAATCTGTGTGTCTTTTTAATCTTGAAGTTTTGGTAAATACTTTTATAGCTTTATATATAATAAGTTTTTTTTCTTACTGTTTTTGTTTGTTTTAGAGTTCCTGCCTACAAGCAGTGTCAATAGGCTGGGAAGGAGGTGTTTATGTACAAACTTGTGGTCACACTTTGCACATAGATTGTCACAAATCGTACATGGAATCCTTACGGGTAAGTAAAACTGAAGATCATATTCTTTTACTTGGATCTGAACTGCTCTTACTGAAATCAATTAGATTTATGCTGTTCAAATCAGATCAATCAAATGTTTTGTATCAATGTACAGAATGGTTTTATTATGTTTCAAGAACTTAATAACTTAAATATCTTATTGCATCTTGACATTATTAAGAAAAGTACTTTGTTTTCAGTTATTCTGATATATCAGAAAAAATACTTTACAAAATTAACCAGCGCAAAAAAATAAAGACTGAGTGATGACTTCTTGTTTTATATGAACCAGCATTTTTGTTCAAGATTACTTTACAGGATATATCTTCAGGTTTTTGGTTTGGTGGGTTTTTTGATGGGTTTGTTTTGTTTTGTTTTTGTGTTTGGTGGGGGGGGGCTTGGTTTTTTTTGTTTGTTCGTTTTTGTGATTTGGAGGGGGTTTGTAATTTTTGTGGATTTCTTCCCATTTTGAGAAAACTTGTGAGCAATTCCTTGTATTTTTAGTATCAGCTTTGCTCATTCTGTGAAATTTAACCTCTAAATAAACTAGGTGTGCAACCTTTCGTGGATCCCATGATTAATTGTTCTTTTCCATATTGATTTAAATTTGCTTGCAGCAGTAATTGTGTCATCAAGATAAATATAAAATAATATAAAAATTACATAAAGTAATATAGCAGCAAAATCTGGACTTCTATGGTAGAGTCTCACTTTACAGAATTTTGGAAAAGTAACGTTTTGCATCATTTAAATTCTGAAGTCATTTTTCTGGTGGATTCTCTATGAAACTTGAAATAAATTGTTATTCCATGTAATAGTATTCTTGAAGATTTCTAGATTATTTAAGCGAACTTCTGATCCTAGCACGTTTTACCAGTACCTAGATGAACGCTTAATAATTTTGACTATTTACTACCATTTGTAGTACCTAACTAGTTTATACAGACCTGTGTTCATCTGGATAAAACATTCATTTTTACATAATACAGTCAGATACCAACATGGGAAACCATAGAGGCAATTCATGAAGCTGAAGCAAGGTTGCTTGGCAGTTAAGAGGAATACTGAGGACACATCCTCATTTCCCAAACATGTACTTCTGTGTCCATATTTTGATCGTTCATGTGATACAAGAAATAATCGAGGTTCTTCTCATGCTGCCTGCCAATGGCTATTTGATTAGGTTTTTTTCAGCTGTACTTGGAGTTTCAAACTTTATGGGAACTGTCAGAAAGAGACAACACGCATGAAAAGTTGGAAATACTCCATTGAAGTCTTTCTACTTTATTACGGGGATATTGTTGACAATGGAGAGTACTTGAAAATCAGGAAAATTAGTTGAGTTGCAGGATTATAAGACAGTCTCTGGTAGCTAAGACCTCTGTCAGTAAAAGGGAGAACTATTCTAATTATTCTTTCTTTACAGTTTTAGGTTTTAGACTCTGTTTTTTTAGCTATACACCTGAAATATCAAACTAAAAAACCTATAATAATTTGCAAATTTCAGCTACATCTTCTTTATTTTCTTTTAGAATGACCAAGTCCTCCAGGGTTTTTCAGTGGACAAAGGAGAATTTACCTGTCCCCTGTGTAGGCAGTTTGCCAACAGTGTTCTTCCTTGTTATCCTGGCAACAGCATGGAAAGAAGCGTTTGGCAAAGTCATAGTAACAAGTGTATGCAAGATCTTGTGCAAGAGGTGGAAGATCTTCAAGAACAGCTGGGAACTTTCCCAGTAAGCATCAGTGTAAGGCAGAAAGATCCTTGTTAATTTGCCTCTACCTTTCAGTTTTTACATTATATTGCATTTGTGATCTCTTAGAAACCTGGCAACCTGGGAAAGTTCATTTTCTTCTGATATGGAAGACAACATACTATTGTTTTCTTATCAAGAAATTTTAAATATTTAGAGCATTTACTGCATTACCTACTAAAAATAAACAGTTGAAAGCTGTGACAAAATGTGATTGATACAGTTTTTTTATTGAGTACATTTTCAGTTTTCTCCATAGTAATTTACATAGACCAAAGTCATGTAATATAAAATATATTTATAATTTCCATGCAATGAGAAAACAACAATGTTCTTGTAACCGGAAGCTAATTAAACAATGTCTGTTAAGAACTTTGTAAGGTATGGACTATTTGTTTTACAAAAGAGCAGTTTGCAGATGCTCATGTGTTACAATGTTTCATGAGGTCCTCTGAATGTCAGAATAAATTATATTAAATTTTATTACCTTCCAGTCTTGATGGAGATACTTTGTGATTTTGTGTACTTGTACGGTGCAAATATACTTTAAAATAGCGCAAGCAGTGAGATTCTTAAACTTAGGAGATGGACAAAACAGTTATGTTTTCACATTCAGAACAAATCAGAATAACTTTGCAAAATATTCTGACACTTCTGTGAGACAGAATACTGACTTTTAATGCAAACTTTTTCATAACCTGCAAATGTGTTTTACAAATATGAAAGCGATACGCTTTACAATCAGCTACTGCATTTCTTCAGGTAAAATTAACTAATATTTTTTCATGTCTTTGTTCATAGTCTGAAACCAACCTCAGCAAAGAAATGGAATCTGTAATGAAAGATATAAAAAGTACCACACAGAAGAAGTATACAGATTATAGCAAGACTCCTGGATCACCTGACAATGATTTCCTGTTCATGTATTCTGTAGCCAGGTGGGTATGTTTTTCTTTTTATATTTTTTCTTTTCTATTTCTCACTAATGGTATTAGTCACTAGATAGCTTTCTTCTTTAAAAAAAAAGCATTAAAAAAATACTTCATCTGCTCCAAAAAGGACTTTTTGAATACTCAGTACATCAAAGTTACATTTTTGGATTTTCATATACTGGCACTGTGCAAGATGAAAAGATGTGCGTCTCAGTTAATTCTTATTATGTGCAGCAGTGGCACAAAACCTGGAGAACAGTGTTGTGTGCTTGTTTAGTTTTCTTCTTAATTCAAGGTTTTGCTTTCCATATAGCAGAATTTTCTGTTGCATTTCTTTTTTTACTTTGCTTTTTCAAATTGTCAAATCTCTCTTTGGCAGAATAAGATTTTTTCTATATCGCTGCCATATTGCTACTTTTTAAATCACAAGGTGTTTTTAATCCCTATGCCAGACATTAGTTTTATTTACTTAAATGAGGATCACAGAAGGAACTTTTTTTTTTACATCAGCAACCAGGAATTTCTCTTCATGTAGTCTTTAGACTTCTAAAAAATTGTTGAAACCAGCAGCATTTTCTTTGTGATATTCGATTGTAGTTTTAGACCTGTTAGTGTCATATGTGGTCTCCAAGAAAATCAATCCCTCCTTCCACCTATGCCATTAATGTTAAGGTACTCTGAATGGTTAATCTGTTCAGAGTTACTGTAATACAAGGTTTCCCCCTAAGAAGTTGAAATACTCAATTAAGCAAATAATTTTCTTAACTCTGACTTACTGAGGGCCGCAGGGAAGGTGCTGACTGCAGAGAAACTGCAAGCGTAGAAGTGATGCCACTGAGTAGAATTTTTTTATTGCAGTTTCATAAACTCTGATTGCTGAGTGTCTTTAGGATATAAGCAGTGGAAATATTCAAGGCTTAGCTCAGCAGGACTCGGGGTAATCAAATCTAAGGTTCTGCTTTTCACAGAAGGTTAGACTATCTAATCTACAGAATTCTTTTCCAACTTAGATTATTGTATAATTCTATGAAAAGAAATACTGTCTGTATTCTTTCAGAGTATTTTAACTGATAAAGAAGAGCTATGAAATTTTATACATAGCAAGTTAAAGGATTATTCTGTATTTTTAAGTGTTCTATGCTATATGAGGATAAGTAATGTTGAGCTTTTTAGCAATTGCGTGTTTGATCAATACAATTTAATACCCTTCCAAAAATACAAAGGACTCAAAATTAATATTTCACATATAAAAGTATGATTACTTGTAACCATAACTCGACATGCCATTTAAGATACAAAAATGGTGTTAAAATACATTTCTGGGTGCAATGTTATATAATTTAAAAAATGCTAGCTAAACATGTTTCAAATGTATCTATATATTACTTTTACATTTACACTCAGAGCCCAAGATTTGTTTTCATTCAAAGAGTTAGAAAATACCTCAGACCAGAACAGCATTTCATTGCTGCTCACACTGCTGGAGAGAGAAATCGTGGTTGAGCACTAAGATTAGGATATATCACTTGTAGTCCTTGTGGCCTCTTCCTGTTAGGGTTAGACTGGTGTCAGCAATTTTCCATTTATCCACGACTGAAGAATTTCAGGTGTTAGATCCAGCCTTCTGCATTGTTACTGTAACTCATGAGATCACTTGTGAGGGAACCTGGCAGATCAGCTTCAAGGTGGTTAACTTCTCTTGCCTTTCGGTGCAGCAATTCAGATTTACGTGCTTCTACTACTTGATAATTGCATCAGAACTATAGGTTAAAAAAATAAACTTCTAAATAGACATTTTAATATAACTTTACAGTTTGTATTTATGGAAATACGTAAATCAGCTGGTAATCTTCCAAACTGAAAGAGTTTTCTGTGTATGAT
>VZTA01016317.1:0-19219 GCA_013398855.1 Mohoua ochrocephala | reverse complement strand
TTCCTAGAAAATTGTTTTGAGATTTTTTTTTTTTTGTTGTTGGGCTTTTTTTTTGTGGTGGTTATTTTTGTGGCTGGAGGGGGGTGTTCGGTTTTTTTGGTTTTGTTTTCAGTTTTGTTTGTTTGGTTTGGTTTGGTTTTTTTGTTGTTGTTGTTGGTTCCCTCTCCCTGCCTGTGCAGTTTAAGGTAAAGAACTTCACATTTATTATTTTTGCTGATATTGAGATCTACAAAGTACTGGTAATCTAACAGAGAACCATTGAGTTAAAAATTCTTTTTGGATTATTTTGTACATGTTCAGGGTAGCTCTTCCCAGTGTAAATAAGAAGAATTTATCTCTTTGCTGCGTTGACTCATGAAAAACCATCCACGTGCATGAGCACTCATGAGTTGAAAAGTTTTTGATGGAGAAATCAGTTTCTTTCCATGATATTCTAATGAAAATAAGCTGGTGTTGGAAGGCTGAAATTTTAGCAAGTGAATAAGCCTAGGAAAAATTTGGAAATTTTCAAAAGTTACACTATTCTTTCTGTAACAGTTCATCATTTTACAGATCAGTTGCAACTAAGATAAGCCAAGTTTTGCGGGTAGACTCTTCTACTTCTCCGTACACAGATTTTGGTGAAACAGGAGTTGTATCACTGTACTGGACTTATGCTTACACTCAATTTCATGTTTTAGTTCAGTAGTATTAGATGTGTACACTGAGGTTGTGGATTCCAGCAACTGGAATGAAAGTTTGCCACATGCAGTTACTTTCAGAGGGTGATATTAATAATGGTAGAGTTTTCCATGGGTGAGAGGGAACACTGAAAGAAATTGCTCCAAAAGAACCAAGAGTAGCATACAGCAGTTCAGTACCTTTCGTTATGCCTAATGTAGTATTTGCATTCCTAGTCATTGAGAAAGTGCAATTGTAGCTTCCTTTTTTTAATAGGAAAAAGGCACGAGTCAGGCCTGCGGTTTTCATTCAGGTACTCTGACTGATTAGCCAGTCTCCGAAGAGAAAATGACCTCAACATTTCCACTTCCAGCTGTGTGGATCAATTATCCTGATTTTTTCTAATCCGCTCTGAATACGATAGGAGATCTCTCATTTTAGGTCTCTGCCCTTAGGGTATGTTAAGTGTAATCTGGTATTGCCATCACATCCAAATTTTTTCTCCCTAGATGGGAATGCAAAGAACCACTTTTTTTTCTTCTTCGTGCTGTCACCAGCTTCTGCAAAAATCCTTTTATAATCTTGAAAACCAGTTATGTCAGAAGAAAGTAATGAAAATGTTTCATTTGGAGGTATTCATGTGTGGATCCAAAAAATTTAAAAGAACAGTCTAGAGTGTTTGAGATTAAATGAACTAAAGAGTTTGGTAAATGCTTGAAGATTTTAAGTCGTTACACTGAACTATGTTCTCCCTTTGAATTCATGTGTTCAGCTCTGGTGGAGTTCAATTTAACTTGCGTAATTTGACTGAAATCAGGAAATAGCCAAGAGGAGTGCATGATTTGCTGGAGTATGGCTCCGAAAGACATTACATTATATGTATAACATATTTGGATTTTCAAGTTTTCTTGGCTGGAGGGGTAGCCCATGTTCTATTGTAGGTCAGATTTCAGTAACTTTTGCTTCCTTGGTTAGTTTTGTTGGTTCAATTTACTTGTTTCTGTGCAGCAGTTGTCAGGGAAGAAAGAAAGATTTCTCTTCGTGCAAGGAGGCACTGGCTGTACTTGGAGTTTAAAGGGAATTTAGAATCAAAGTAGTCCAGTGTTTTGTGTGACAGGCCATTAGGACTGAGGTCTTAGATTGATGGGATGGGATATTAAGATGGTAAGTGAAGTACTATGCAGCTCCCCAGTTAATATATCTAATAAAAGCAAAGACTTGGAAATAAAGCTGCTGTATGCCTGTCTGAGCACTTCACAGGCTTAATGATTCTGTTTTCGAAGTCACAGTAATAGAAGTTCCTCATGGAAACCGATCGTGATTTGTGGGAAGTTTTTTTTCAAGAACAGACATAATCTTTTCTTGAAATACAAATTCTTTTCATTGCTGCATTCCTCTTTCCCTGTTAAGCTGGGGAAATAGAACGAGTGGGTGCATCATTTAGGGAATGTATAGGGAAATGTTTCAAGAAGAAAGAGTGAAAAAAATTGTATTGCATCCCTGAATTCTGCTTTATTTCTGTGATTGAAATAATCTTTGTAAATGTGCTTCCTATGGTTTTTTCCACGATGCTTTGTCCTTTTCAGGAATTTACTGGTTCCAGTCGCTTTGGAGGTGGCATAGTTATGTAAAGTACCATCCACTAAGAAGTGATTTAGGCTATGGTGTGTTTAGAACAACAGGAGTGTCTTTACATTAACTGCAGGCATATTTTTGCCTTTTAGATCTGATAGGTACATGCCACAAGTTTCTGAAGGGACTTGCATGTACAGAATTTTGTGTTCCAGTATCTGACCACATATGGCAGCCCACAGCTGAAAGCACCTGCTTTGGAGTTTAATGTAGTGTATCTGCACGAGCTTTTTTCCCTTATCCTGGAATTCTTCAATCAAAGCTTTCTTCAACCTCATGATAGTTGAAAGAGATTGGGGTTTTATCTTTAGCGTGTTTATTTATAAATGCTTCAGTACCTTGGCTCTTAGTTTTGTTCTCTTTTGAACCCTTTGTTGTAACTGTTCTCTTTTATGGAGATGTATCCACTCTGGCTGATGTTCTTCATTGCAACTCAAAAGAGAAGTCTCTCTTTGGCAGCTGTATTTTTTTCCTAATTCCCTGGGAGACTCATTCAGAATATTTGCCTCTATAGGCAGATAAAAGGAGCGTGATGGTAGGATTCTTTTATCCTAATGGAGCAAAAATCATTTTATGTTCTTGCTCCTGAGTTTGTCAGTCTTCCAAAGCTGATGTTTCCACTGAGGGAAGGTGAAAAAAGTGGTCTCTGAAGGTTACGTCCATATGATACTGTGTTAGTACCCACTATATTTTTATTTTTCCTTAATAGACCTTACTCCCCCTAAAAAGAAAAGATCTATAGAAGCCAAAAATCAGGTTGATGGAAAGAAGTGAAATGGATTTTTTTTCCCACATTCTGTAAAGCCGTCAAAACGCAGGTAATAAGAAAGATTGTTCTTTAAAGGGTCTCAGTGAGCAAATGGATTTGCTTCCATGGTGGTGTGAGGAGACAGATTCTTCAGAATTATTTCAGAAGAACAAAAATCTAATTCATCAAAGTCATCATGCCACAGCTGTTACAACAATCTATCTCCTACTGAATGCTAGCCAGCTAATTTTTGAGAAGTGACATTTTTCACAGTTTATTGTTTTCTCATGAACACGGCACCAACCACATCAAATATAATCGCCCACTGATGTTGGCATTGATGAATTAGCCATGTGCTTTCTATTTACAGATACAGGAGTTTCAATTTCTTTGGGTGAAAAGAGAGGTTTTAGGTAGAATGTAGGCGTTTTCTCCCTGGTCTCTGTGTGTGTTTTCCATGTTCAAGTACTTGTTCAGCTATGCTGGAATTCAGTAGCATAACCAAGTATTTTTACAGAGACACATAGTTCTGCAAAACTTCACAAGACGGACTGTTTTAATGGGTTATGGATGGGTGAAGCATTTTCGCTCCGTTCTTTACCATAACTTGAACTATGTTGCTCTTACTCTTTCTGGGAAACAGTAGTTTCCCTCTGCAGTAATTTGTCATACAGATATGGCTGTACAAATGTAGTAGATGCCGGTAAGAGGCACAGGCTACAAGGAGGAAAACTGTCTGGGAATAATCTTCTTGCTAGCCTGATGTATGCAGACAACAGAGTCATACAGGGCCCTTTTTTCTATGTGTGTTTGCAATGCATGCAGCGCTGGCCGTGATAAACAGAAGGATGCCCACCCACAGTCTTTGAGAAGAGAAAGTTCCTTCCAACTTGTATCTGTCCAGCTTTTTCCCATGGCTTTTTTACATACATATATCAGCAGCAAGAGCAGTCACGGTGCTCAGATACCCAAAAAATGCATCTGCACCACAAGAAGCTGCCTTTCAGATCTCCTGCATAAACTATAAAAATAAAAAGTATCTTGGCAATTATTTTTCAGCTGTGAAATACACTTTTATAAAGCTGTGACTATAATTTTTCTTGCACAGAACTCTTTGTACTCCCTTATTGTTACCATATGCGGAGCTTTTTTGTAGTTCAGCCACTCCCTGAATAGCCAAACTCTGAGCAATTTTTTCTTCCTTAAATTGCCTACTTCTAGACATAACCAGTCTATCTTATAAGGCAAAGGAGCTATTAAGGGTGTTCAGACTGCAAGCAGGGCTCCCAGCTAAGAGTCTTGCAATGCAGAGTAATGTTCCTCCAAGAAAAAGTTTTGGAAACTGTACCTGGCACTTCTGGTTTATTTTGAAATACTTAAAACTGTTCCTCATCTTCCATCTTATTCCATTATTGATAATTTTCATCATCTAATTTAAGGTAATGTGGCCACTAGAGCCGCCTCATGAAATTCATAGCTTCAGGTCATGTGTCCTTTTGTTTCTTGAAATTCAAAGTAACGAAAAAGTATGGAAAAACACAAACCTTTTCTGTAACAAGAACAGCAAAATATGTGTAAGACTGCTGCCACTTTTGCTCAGCAGATAACTGTTAACATTGGTTTATTGCTTTACCTGTGCATGCTTCATATTTCTCTGTGCTGAAGGCACTGCACTTGACAGGTGGATTAAAATATAAATTTGAATAATTTCTGATTAACTTTATGTTCAGGAACTGAAGTCTCAATACTGAAAACCTAGTTTAGGCGTGGGGTAACTTTTCTGACTGATGGAGCCTTAATCGTGGTGCTGCAATTCATCACTCTCCAGGTTTTATCAGGACGTGGCTTCTAAGACTCTTCTATGCTTCCACGGTGTGCTTTGAGAAACTTGCTGGTTTGATAATCTTGTAGGAATTTTTTTATGAGAGAGTTAATACATGGCTTGCAAACAAATGAGAGATGGCTGGGATTACAGGATAATTCTACCAAGGTATTAAGAAAGCCATTCCATGAAAATGAAATCAGTGAGCTATTTTGGGGAGGGGTTGTAGTTCAGATCTTGAATGATTAATTTTGCACCAGTGGTTTGAATGAGTCCAGGAAAAGCAAGATGTTTCTGAAGCTTGAAGGTGATAAAAGTCTCTAGCAGTTAAGATGGGATACATAAGTTTCTGGTCAAGAAAATTAAACAGCCTAACAGCGCTGTCAATTTTGTTTTTAAAGAAACCCACATCATTTAAACCTCTACATCCCTACCTCAGAACACAGTCATACTTTGCAATCTCCAGGTGATGATCCATCTAGCTGAAGTTTATGTCTCAGGTAGTAACTGGTACAAACTGCTTGAGCAAAGAATTCAGGAAACTCTGAAATTGACATTTTTGTAAGAGCCTCGTAGTGCTTCATTTGTCATTGTCAGTAATTTTGCTTTTTGCAGTAAAGGGGCTTTAGAGAGGCTCAGCTCATCTTTCTTGTACTCTTTTAGTCTGTTCTTTTTACAGGAAATTTTTCTCCTGCCCAAACGATCTGGATTATTTGTTTTTGGTTTGGTTGGGGGTTTTTTTCTCAGTAATATCCTTATTGCTGGCCAGAGAGACTTGTAACAGGTTGATTTAGTGCACTTTTCTTCTCTCAGACATGGAGCAAGCGACTTCTGTACCTGGGCTGTTGTCTCCCATTGATCTTAACAGCAATCATTTTCAGTCATTGAAAAAGAACCAATAATGTTTCATCAGTAGGAGAAATTTAGCTTGTTGGTCTTATCACGCTCATTGTTCACATAAGCTCTAAAGCAAAACTTCACTAAAAAGAATTCTCCTCAAAATTGCTGGGAATACTATATTATCTAATAAAGTCAGACTTGATAAACCTGTAATTAAACAAAGGGGAGAAAAGGAAAGAAATCCATCATTTAATGAAAGAAAGAAATCCATCATTTTAATGGTATCATGATGAGGAAACCTGACAGTGGTGGGTTTTTTGACTTCTATCGATCTAAAACTAAAATAGCTGTTTTGAAAAGGCAATGTGTCATCTTTCACCTCACCAGAAGTTGGTGGGGATGATGTGCAAACCTGCAGTTTGAGACAGATTTTCTTTTTTTTTCCCCCCTCCACATAAGTATTTTTAAACTCAGTTACTAACATAGTAGCTGGCGTGCAGCTCATAAAGCTGCTGTGAAGCTGATTTGTGCTTTCTCCTGAATCTCCAATTGTATGAGTATTAATATGAGAGATTTTCAGGCAGCTGCAAGTAACAATCTTGACGATTTTAGGTAGTAGATTTTATGGTGGATTGTTTGTAAATGTGGAAAAAATTAGTCACATAATTTCTTCAGGATAAGAGTTTCTGATTTTTGAAAAAACCAAACCAAACAAAAAATCGAACAAAAAACCCCCTTCCTTTATATAGGGTGTGGTTTTCCAGCTTATAAAGGAGGAATCATATCTGTTTTCTGTTTGTTATATGTCCCAGTTCACAACTCAGTGTTCTGATGAGTATTCCTTAATAGAAAAAGATCACTGAAGTATGAGTGGAGAAGTTAAGAGTAAGAAGATAATCCATACCTTCTTCCTTTTCTTTCCTTGGAGGATTCTTTTATCCCCCAGTAAGTTTCAACATGTGATATCTTTTCTTATCTTTGCTTTTCAGTGAGAAATTTCTGAAGAAATTATTATCACATTAAGGCTGCCTTAAGTAATAATATTTGCCATCTATTTGACAGAAACTCTCCAAAGATTTCTGATGCCCTTGCTTATGCAGTCACTTCCTAACAATAACCCCTAAAATCCTTAAAATATTTACTTGCAGAGTAACCCATAGGTAAAAAGATGTTGCTTAAATGGAAAACAACCCATTTTTTGAAGCACTGAAAATCTGATTTAAAATATTTTTCTTTGAGACACGTCCTATTTTCAGTATTCTTGAGGAGCTGAAGCCACTTTGTGCAAAACCAGACTGAAATGGCACTCATACTCTCTTACCTCTCATGTGTTATCTCTGTCCATAAGAGGGTTGTTAGGCAGGTAGTTAAGTGCTAAGTAAATAATTGGGTACTGTTTGGAAAATGAGAAATCTACTGTACAAACAACTATTGAGGATTCTGGGGAAAAAAAAAAAGTGTGTGCAATAGCATAAGTAAATAGTGTCATGGTTTAAACCCAACTGGCAACTCAGCCCCACACTGCTGCTCACTCACACTCCCCTGGTGGGATGAGGGAGAGAGTTGGAAGTCCAAAAGTGAGAAGACGCATAGATTGAGGTAAGGACAGTTTAAGAATTAAAGCAGAAGGTGTGCACGCAAGCCAAGCAAAACAAGGAATTAACTCCCCACTCCCCATGGGCAGGCAGGTGTTCTGCCATCTCCAGGAGAGCACAGCTCCATCACACCTAGTGGTTGTCTGGGAAGACAAAGGCCATCACTCTGAATGTAAGCTTCCCTCCTTTTTCTTCCTCCAGCTTTACACGCCGAGCATGATGCTGTGTGGCATGGAATATCTCTTGGATAAGTTGAGATCAGCTGTCACAGCTGTGTCCCCTCCCAACTCCTTGTGCACCCCCAGTCCCCTCACTGGTGGAGTGGGCTGAGAGGCAGAAAAGGCCGTGATGCTGCGTAAGCACTGCTCAGCAGTCACTGCAACATCTGTTGTTATCAACACCGTTTTCAGCAGAAATACAAAACACAGCCCCACATGAGCTACTGCAAAGAAATTTAACTCTGTCCCAGCCAAACCTGCTGCATCCAGCCATAGCATACATTTAAAAGTGGTAATGGAAACCTAGAGGGGAAGTGCACAGTCCAGAAGGAATGTTTTCAATACCATCTGTAGTATTTACAGTAAATGAAAAAATATTTAGTGTACATACGTTCTCTAAACCTACTCATCTAGTTCTTCTTCACGATTCATTGTCTTGTCTAGTTTTCTGAACTGCATTACAGGGATTGTGTTAGGGAAGACCATGTATTTCTTGTACTTCTTCTCAAAAATTACTTGCTAACCTGTAGTGGCCATTATTTTATAGAACAGAGCCGAAAGCAGGTTGATCTACATAGCACGGCTCTGAAGACATTCAAGTTTAAGACTATCGCTTGAATCCTTTCTCTAAAAATGGATGAAAGAATTAAACTGTCCATATCTCAAAAGAAAATTACTTGGAGTATTCCATGAGGCTTCCAGTGCAATCATGTAATGAATTTCAATAAATATTGTCATATACAGGATTTTTCTCGGTGCATCCTGAAGCAACCTCATGTGCTATTTCAGCTCATCTCTCTCATCCAGCCTGTATTTGTTGTGGAGATTCTAATCTTTTCCATTTTTAAAAGGCGGTTTCTCTCTCTAACACTAGTAATTGAGGAAAGAAGGAAATTGCCATGTTTGGCTGTTAAAGAGTCAGTATTTTTGTAATGAAGGAATAGTGTTCTGTTTCACGGTATTTTTTTTTTTTTCTGGAAGGCGGTGTGTCTCAGGCCAGTTTTGCTTTTTTCCTGTATTCTACAACGCAAATCCCAGAAGGCATTTTGAGACTTCAGACCAAATAGCCCTGATACAAATGGAGTCATTGGAGAAATTCCTATTATTTTCCGTTCCTGTAGAGAAGCAGATGCTTCTTTACAGCCTACTGGGAATTTCTGATTCTTCTTTCAGAGACTCTTCGACATGCTGCATACAATCCTTTAATTCAGGTACGGGAGCTATGTAGCATGGATAAATAGAGGCAATAATTCAGTAGTAGTTTTAAAACGCCTATCATTGTAAGGGAGCACAAACAGCATTTTTTTCCTATGATAAAGGAACATTCCCTAAAAACAGTGCTTATATTCGCAATACAAGCACTTATTCACAGGTGCAAGAGATGTTGATTGGTCCCTCTAAGCCAGTTTAACCTCATAATCTTTCTTCTACAAATACTTGCATAGTTATTTTCTGTATTCATTCATCATAAGAATAATTAAATCTTTTGGGCTAAGCTTGCAGTGGACCTAACAGTTAAACTCAGCTGCTGTTCCACAAAGCCCTGTGGGGAACTTTATGTACTTACCATGACCTCACTGTTGAGTGTTTGAACTGGTAATATCTCTAGCTTGTTTTCGAGAAGCAAAGTTATTCATAACCAGAGTTCAGCTCAGCCTTCATTTTTGTACCCGCAGCAGACTGTGTGTGTAAATATTACTAGGTAAATATCCTGTAGTACCCAGTGCTAGAAAAAATCTGGGATAACTAATAACTAGGAAATGCCTTAATTTGGGGGGTGTATAGAACCATATTTAGAAATTTGCTAAATAATGATGAGAAAAATACTAAGTGCTTTATGTGTGCTGCGTGTGTGGAATCAGGAGGCAGAGAGGAAACATAATAATAAAAGCTGTACCATTTTAATGCATTGGACAGTGTTACTTTCTTCTTCCTTGCTACCAGGGAAGGACTGTTCAGAGAGAGCATTTGAAAGATACTGTAGGTCATCCCAACAGTCACAAACTTTCCTAGGATGTCAGCACATAAATAAGGCGGTGGTCATGCAGACAGCCAGGATGCTGATGACCCGTTTTACACTCTCAGCATGTCATCTACTCCTGATGTGACAGGAAACCACAGTAAGGGCTGGCGGGAAAGTGAGGTAAGGCATTTTATTCCCATGGGGCTTCCCAGACACAGTAACTTGTTATAGGATCTGACAAGTAGGTTTGTGCACAGGCTTCTTACAAAGCCAATACTGTACCAAAAATAATGAGTTTGACAATGTGTGCATCCAACTGATGCCCTTGTTCATGTTAAGTATGTCTGGAATTTTTGGCATAGTCCAGGGTGTAGGGTGGGAGAAGACAGACACTTAGGGAACTCATTAGATGACATGGCAGCAGTTTTTCATAGTGCTTATTATTTTCTCGATAGTTTGTTCAACTAGCTCAATATATGTCTACCTATGGGTAGTGCATGTCAGTAATAGTGCAGAAGGTATGGATATGCACTCCTGGATGAAGGAGTCACCAGAACCCCTGCAGACCTGATTGAGACCAAACCTTTACACTGATTATTAGCTCACAAGCCAAAGTGGTGCTTGGGAAGGGGGCTAAATGCAGCAAGGATAAAATAGATGAACATAAAACCAGCAAATATGTGATGTGCTGTCTCCTCAGCAGCAGTGATCCAAATGTAGCAGTGTGAGCAGTCAGCCCTAAGGGGCCATATGCTTAGGAGAGGCAGACTGGAGAGGGGTGCCTGTGAAGCTCCAGGGGGAAAGTCTGGATGCATTTGAGAGAAAGCTTCTCTTCAGCAGACACAAAGTAGTGTCCCGTTTGCATAGGACAAATACCTGAGAGCTCACACTTTCAGCCTAAAACGTTAATTTAATGGCAGAAAGAAACTACTCTGCCTGCTCTTATTCCATTGTGAATGAAAGTTAATCTGACTGCTCATTGTCAGAAGACATAGCAAATAAACATGACATTTAAAATTAATCAAACTTTCTTTAGCTCTCTTCTCTCTCCTCTGATCACCTAAACAGGCAGTTGATACAAGACCAATCACTCAGTTACAACAGTGTAACATCCACTCTGAATCCTTTGTATAATTCGAGTTCATAGAAATGCAACCAACTTCTGGACTCTGAAGAAAATAAGAAACTTGCAAAGTACTAGTGAGGAAAATTCCATGTTCCCCAAGAGAAAAAAAAAGCGGATTAAGGCACAGTACTTCTTAGACAAAGTGTAGGTGGAAATCTTTAGTACCCTTGTGAACTGCGTGAGCTAAAGTTTCTTATTAACAATCATTTCTATAATGTTAATTTAAATACAGATTAGTTACAAGATTTTATGTTGCGACCACATAAATAAATAGGCTAAGTAAGTAGCTGTTTTCTGTTATTTAAAGAAAAATACACAAGCAAGATGCATTATTTCATATGTTTGGTTATGTTGGACCACTGTGATTTGCCAGTCTAACAATTCCTTCATTGCATGTTGAACCTGTCTTTTGTTAAACACCAGCTATTGCTTGGCTGCTTCCCACCATGCTGTTTTTATTAATTCTTCCTTAGGTCTGCTTCTTTTGTTGTTTCTTTCCTGTGCCTTCATTCTGAAAATAAGGTATTGCATTTAGCTGCTGACATAGAGTTACTCGTCTTCTGAAGTCCACAGTAATCCCCAAGTCTGTTTTTTTTCCCTCATCTTCAGTGTTCCTCTGATTTAACTGTTCCATTTTGTTTTGACTTTTGATTATCCCAGGGTCCGATTGGTATGGATGGAAAGCTGGTAGGTGATTTGTTCAAAACCAGTGTAATTTAGGTCTTTCACGTATTCCCCTCTTTGCTTTTTAAAATTACTTATGCTGACATGTATGTAATCAAATACTGGCTTCCTTCAGCATAGTTTAGTTGAACTCCAGTAGCATGGATTTTTACCAGGTTGCTGAAAAGCCACTTCAGTCTTTTGTGCCTGTGCAAGGAAATGGAGGCCAGCTCTGCTCCTCCTGTTTCCTTATCATTTTCTGTCTGAATTAGACTGGAAGACATGTTCCTCCTTGGGTGCTCTGTCCAAGGGTAGTTTGGTGGTGCCTTTCGAACAGCAGGATATCACTTCTGACTACATTTCTGTGACTCTTGCTGCTTTCCTTCCTCCAAAAATTCTTAATTTTTGTGTTTTAGTTTCTGTGCCTGGATTTCGTTGGCTGATTAAATCTGAACAGCCTCGTGTCTCATAATAAATGCATTTTTATGATATTCCAGATATTCCTTAGGGATATGCTGCTTGAATTATGTTTAGAAACAACCTTTAATTTTATGCAATGCATTGTTAATGCATTTGTACTTGTGTGTGTATTTATACAGCTTTATGTTTGGATGTACGAGCCTGGAAGTTTATGCTCCCAGCTCTTTAAAGATTAACACCATGGCAAAGGTGTGAAAATCCAGTTTTGGCACTTTCTCATGTTCCTTTTATTCCTTTTGCTCCCTCTCTTGTCTCCCTTCCCATGGCACCCCTTTTCACTGATACCCTGGATACCTATTTTCTTTTCTATCCTTTTACTTGCTACAAGCCCCATTTCCTTTGCAAGCTCAACTTGTTAGCTTGCAGTGTCAACTTTCATTTTCCTCTCTTTCTTTCCTGTGCTGCTTGAGGTTTCTTCCTACTGTTAAGTAACTTGTCTGTAAAGTTTGCAGCATGCAGTCAATAGGCTTTTTCTTTAATCTCTTTTAGGGGGTTGATCGCTTACCTGTTGACTCCTGTTATACCATGGATATTTTTTGTTTGTTTTAATATCATGTTTTGTTTGTTTTAATATCATTTATATATTGGCAGCTAATATTAGGTCCAATAGCTAGGAAGGGATTAACTAACAACAGTACAAGACCTTCCATCACGGCAATTAGAATAGGTTGCCAAACCCCTCAAAATAGTATATTAAGCTAGTAAATGGGAATATAGAAGGGAAAACTGTTCTGGAGATTTTACTGAAACCATGCCATGTTATGCAGCTATACCCACTGTAGTAATTTAGATTTTAAAAAAATAAAATAAAAAGCAGGTTCAGTTTGGATAATCAAGTACATGAGCAATGATCCAGAAGTGCAAAGCAGCAGCCACCAAAATGCACCTGATCAGTCAGTGGTGTTGGGAGTGCTCCCTAAATGTGTGTAAAGACAGCAATTAATTGGTAGCTGGAATCAATGAATCAGTTTTAGAGTATATAACAGATTTGAATAAAGAGATGTACATTAGACAAAAATCTGCTGACTTTTCAGTCTTGAACAGTATTTTCTCCCAGTTGGTTATTTAAAATTTAGAGAAAGACTTGCAGCTAAAATGTTTTAATCCACAAGTAACATGAGCTGGGGGCGATTTATGCAGCAATGAACCAGACTGATTTCAGCAGTCCTGGGGCCATTTTGGGAGCACAAGCAGAGAAATTGAGATTGAGCTTGCTCAAATGAGTTACAGTATCAGATTCAGTTCATGTTAGAGGGTTTTTTTAATGAGCACCAAAGTAACTCAAGGAGCTTTATTCCTGACCCTTTAACAACATGCAAAAATGAGAGAGGGCAGAATTAACAGCCCCTTTTTGTGTCCCACACTTCGAATTGCTGTTGTGTGGCAATAACCCCTTACAATTAAAAATGTCAGCGTTGTGATGCTTTTCTGCATGTCTTTGTAAGAACAGCTGATGAGTTCCATAATTCAGTGCTTGCTGCATCCTCTGGGTAGCGTCAATTACTGGATCACTTGTGGGATCTGCAGTGGATAGTAGGGCAAGGAGTAGATAAGAAGAAATATTGAAGGATTGAGAACCATTGTAAAAACCAGAAAATAATTAACTTCACTAATGCAAATGTCCTTCCATGCTAAAGGAGCTAATAGCCAAGGGGTGAAATAATCCAGCTATGAGTACTTTTGTATTCAGCATCTGCATTTATAGCTAAATGCAGGATAATTGTAATATTGGCAGCATGTATAAACTAAGAGTAATGCAGCTATTATATTCCCCAATATCTCATAGAGTTTTCTGCCTACATGAAAAACTATTGTCCTATAAAAATTCATTTTCCAGCTTTTTTCTGTATTGCAGACATGACAGAAGAGTAATTATAAATGCTCAGTAACAGAAAGGCAAAGTAGTGATGCTGTTGAGATTGAGAGTAGAAAACACTTTCATGGGAGCACGATTCCCGTCCTCACATTCAATTCAGGATATGTCTGTGTTATGTGTGTGTATATGTCTCTTGTATCGTACATATAGCATGTACCATGTGGTCACTTAGCAGCCTGTATGTCTTAGATGAAGGAAAAAAGTCAATTTTCAAAGCTCATTGTTAAAATAGAAATGCATATATTCTGTTTCTTTGCTTTCTATTGCTTTAAATCAACTCCTTGTTGAAACATTTTGGTAATTTCAGACCTTCATTTAAGTTTTGGCTTTTTTAATATGTATGCTTTGGAGACAGCCTTTAATGATGTCATGAAAATGTATTGCAACTTTAGATATTCTTATGACCAAATGTATTATGAATTTTATGTATAAAGTTTGCAGGCGTAGGCCTCAGTTTAGATAATTTATACAATTTTATTGCACCGACTGCCCAGTACTGCATCAGTGAGCAATTCCTGATGATTTTAAGATCAGGTGTAGCATATAATAGCTTAAAACCTGCTGTGAGGGGAAGATTGAGGTAAAGTCTGAGTGCTGAGGAGTCCCAATCATATTCATTAACCCAGTGTGATGTGTAACTTTATAGAGCTCACCAACTCAGAAAGTTTTACTTGATATTTGAACTGACAAACCTCAGCCAGTAATTTATTTTTTTTTTATAACCTCTATGGTGCAGTTTTGCTCTAAGGAATGAATAGAAAACTGCAGCATCCACAACAAGGGATGCTTTAGGCTGCGTTCAGTGTAAAGATTAGATGGCCACAATAGTTCTGTACTTTACCATTACTCCTCTGTAACGTAATTCCATATATTTAAAAAAAAAAATTAAAACCTTCCTGTGAATTTAAATACCTTTTTTCCCTGTTTTTTAATCAGCACAAAAATTTCTGTTAGTTACTATAAAAAGCATTTCTTCATCTGCTTTTCTTGCTGATAATTGTTCCCAGTTGAAATGCTTTTGCCCCCCACCTCCTCTGAAATTGCACAGAATCACAGGACAGTTGCAGTTGGAAGGGACCTCTGGAGGTCATCTGGTGTAACCTCTCTGCTCAAGCAGCGCTATCTCGAGCAGCTTGCCCAGGATCATGTCCAGATGGTTTTTTAATATCTTCGAGAATGGAAACTCCACAGTCTCCCATGTTCTTCTGCTTGGTTGACAGTAAAAAAAAAAAGTGTTTCCTGATGTTCAGACAGAAAAGTTTCAACTATCTGTAGAAGTACCTTCTAGCTAAAGTGAAGAGGTTTTATGAGATTTAAAAGAAGGCTCCATGCTCAGTTTCTGTCAACAAAAGAATATGTAGCTTCGGTTTAACTGAAGTAGTATTGTCATAAAACACCAGAAGCTGATCTAGCCCTAGGAGTTTAAAGGAATTCTCTCTTTCTAGGAAGAAATGCATAATTATTTTTCTCTTGCAGTGTGAGCTGATTGTCTGGGTGATGTTGTTTATAGTCACAGCTACTGTATCGTTTGCTAAAATAATTCTGCTTCATGCAAATAATTTCTATTGGGGGTCTAAAATAACTCATGACTTTCAGTGGCTTTTTTGGGCTAGGCAAATTAAGGGTAAGAAGTCTGCTGTATAAGGGCTTGCAGCAACAAGAGATACAGTTCCTCAGTGTGCAAAGGGTGCCTCTCCACATGTCCAGGGGTGATCTAAAGGGGATGTTGATAAATAAGAGAGAGGAAATGTATCAGCTGTCTTCTTGGACTGACTGACAAAGGTTCAGCTCAAACCTTTCACTACTTCTGGTTTGAATACTGGTTTATACTTGCTTAAAACTGTGGTGCCTGCAGCAATGGCAAAAAGACTACTGTTCGTCCAGCAGTGTGTTCCTCCAGTTTTGAGACTTTGTTCATTCAATGAGCATTAAGAGTATATAGTTAGCATCTCTTTGAAACATGGAGGTGAGCCATAATCGAGAAATGAAAGTGAAAAAACCCATAGTACCTGCTTCTGAATCAGCTCAGCACCTCTGGCTTCTTTCTCACTTGAGAACTGTCAGTTAGGTCTTCCTGTCATTTCCAAATTGTTATAACTATCTGAAGGAAGAAGTTTCTCAAATGCAGTTTCGATATGCTAGTGTAATTTACTTCTAGAATCAGTTGGTTGCAAGAAAGTTCATCAGTTTGAATTAAAACACTCAAATTCAATATCAACTTAAAGAGTCCAAAATCTGACTTCAGTGCAGTTACCGTATATGTCATTAGTTCCTTATTAGAGAGTACTGTGACTATTTTCTACTATTTAAGGAGTTAATCCTTGTCGTAACTTTCCATAATCTTTTGTTTTTCTTTTTTTCAGGGTCAGCCTGGTCCTCAAGTAAGTGCCATCTTAATTTCTTACATAAGTAATAGCTAAATACAGGGCCCACCAAGCTCAGGTTGTCTACAAAGTATTTGACTATATTTTTTGATCCCGCTGTAATAAGATAGAAACTGGTAACCATTGCATAATTCTGTAAGAGAAATACTTCCCAAGAGAGAAATATGCCCCCCACATATGGTTAAGTTCCCTCAGCTGTCTGACCAGATGGTGGGGTTAACAACATAATACTGAATAAAGCAAATCTCCTAACTATGGCTTGAAACTTTGCCACCAGACTTTAAAGCAAGATAAAATAACTTAGCAAATGTGTAGCAAATGTAATACTTCAACTGCTTATTAATCACATGCTAATAATGTTGCTATAATCCAGGCAGCCCTCAGTTATTTTAAATATTGCACTGCTAGCTATTTTGATTAATTAGATACACTGCTTTGAATTAGTTCTGCTTTATTTAAGAATAGTAGAACTTTGTCTTGTGAGCTGTAATTGAAGACGTAGAAATCTGGGGACCTATTTCTCCCTTCTAAGGGAGAAGTAGACCAGCAGAAAGGAAGCATTACACATAGCAAAAATTAAACGTGAATTATTTGAGTGCTATAAAAATATGGAAGAGTCTGGGAATGGGGGGGAAGCCAGTACCAATTACTTAGTGAAATCAGTTGAGAAACTCAGCCTTTTTGTATGCTCCATATGCTTTGTGGGAAGTAAGCTTTGGTCCGTGGAACTGTCTTAGCACAAGTCAGTTGCCCAAACCAGGATTTCTGTTGATGGCCTTTGTATTTCAGAATCATAACTGAAAGTTCGAGCTTTACCACCTTATTGATGGGTAATTTTTCTAAGTTAAGATTTTCATTATGAGAAGCAAGCATTTCTTTTAGATTTTTTAGTTTCTAAACATCATTTTCTGTTGAAAGGCAGATTGATTTACAAACCCTCAAACCACTTGGCCTGAATGCGCAGTATCCTTGCAGTGCCAGGCTCCATTTAATAGCATTGTCTGAGAGGTCCATATGATACTGGAGATGACCACTGCCCACAGCACTTACGTTTCACAGTCAGCTCTTGATGTGTGGGCTACACAGAGAGGTATCTTCAGCCTCTGTGCTGCTGGGGATCAATGAAGAGAGAGATTGTAATTCTGTGTGGCACTGTCGCTCTAAACAAGCTCTGTCGAGGACCCGAGGCTGCTCCTTGAGCCCGTGGGCTGCCCTCTAGTTGATGTTAACTTGTGCTGCCACCCGTGTCCTTTCCTTCTGGATTTGGACCCCCACCTCCCCCATTTCAGTTGCTTAGAGAGTGTCTCTTGCCTAACGCTTGCAAACAGCTGCTCAGTCTTTGGAGCTTGTATCTCTGCATGAAATGCCCTGGGATAGCTGTAGGCAAGGAACCACCCTGGAGATGGCAGCGTTTCAGGGCTGTTTCAAGGGCAGAAAGGCAGAGAAATCTTGTCACGGGTGTAAGAGAAGTGAGGTGCAAACCATAGGAAAAACCATCTAAAAATGACCCCCAAATTGTTTTAAGAGAGAATTCTTACCTCTTAACTTCAATAATTCCTCCCAATGGAAATGCTCACCTCTGGGTCATCACCATTGTCCTCAGCGACACGTGCCATTATTCTTAATAATGCCTTTTCCTCCTTTTCAGCTCAAGATGCTCTTATTGTGTCAGGAGGATATATGTGTGCTCGGTCATTTCGTCTGGCTGATTGAGTCCAGAAATAATTCTTTTGAGAGCACTGGTGGGGAAGCCATAATGGCATGGGACAGTCAGAGTCGTGTTCAGCTTCAGATCAAGATGCCTAAACCCAGAAGCTTGTGTGTAGGTGTTGACCTATGAGGTGTCTAAGCACTCCTTGCAGCCAGTGAAGGTTAGGCCAATACTCAGTGCACTTAGAAACCTGTTCAGCTCCTGGTAAACTCCTTGGGCTCAATTACATTGTCTGCATTCAGGCATTTGTTGCTGCGTGAGTTGATCCAGTGTCTCCAGCCTTAGCCGCTGGCTGTTTTATGTACCCGGGCTGGAGTCTGTATTGGACCGTGGTTGTAGCTGTCAGTCATGGGCAGCTGTCTTGGATACCTAGGGAATCTCTCACATGACACTAGCTGCACGCATTCGTGCCTCCTAATGCCAGATTCTGACTGTAGGCAGCTACTGAATCAGATAACCATTCTGCTGAATTGCTTTCTAGCCAGTGTGGGCATCTGCGTGTCTCAGGCAACTACATGGAGGCTGTACATTTAGACCTCTTTCCCCTTAAACTGAAACTCAGATCCAGATAACTTCATGAGGCAGCATTTTTTAAATATTGAAAGCTGCATTTTTTAAATATTGAAAGCTGTGGTTGGAAATCTCAAGACTTTTAAAAATTAAAGTATCCACGAAAGACAGAATCTGTTTGCATACAGATGAAAGAATTCAAAACCCCTTGACATGTCATTAAAATAATGCAGCAATTCCAGCCTATTATGATTGTCAGCAGTTTCCCAGGTCTTAACTGTGTCCATGAGAAATTCAAAATTAAAAGTATTGATCACTTTGGTTAGTAAGTAAAGGCTTCCTGGCTTCAAAGAACAAAATTGTTGTGCTGACTGGAGAAGCGCTTAGAAAGTTTCTGATGTCCTAGCCATGCAAGTCCATGCAAAGATCAGGGATAAATTCCAATCCTCAGTGTTTAACTAACACCTATTCTTCTTTGCTACGGTTTTATAAAGTACACACTAAATTCACCCCACACACACCTAATTACTGGGCACAACAGATCAGTAACACCACCCATAATTTTAACTTAGAATTTTTTGCTGCTTATTTTCTTCAAAAATATATGACAAAATATAATTTTGCTTCACATTTTCCCATTTTAAGTAGCAGGAAGCTTTATTGCAACTCACAGGCCTTTTTTTCAGAAAAAGCCTATGGTTGTATCTCTCAAGAGTCAAGACCACAGTAAAAAAACCAAAGAATTTCTAGGCCTAATCTTAAAAAAAATAAAGTTCCTCCTTACGATTTTCATTTTCTTAAAAAGAAGGCTATTTTAAATACTGTGAAAACTGTGTTTCTTTGTAGAAGAGCAAGTAATAAAATATTTAACATTTTTGCTGAAATTAAATTCTGGCTTTTGAGTGACCCTCAAAAAATCTGGGCTTTTTTTTTAATCTGGAATGTAAAAATGTATTTAGATTAGCTTGAACCAGAAAGGGTTCTTCTCCAA
>VZTA01016316.1:0-27215 GCA_013398855.1 Mohoua ochrocephala | reverse complement strand
CTGCCACACTTTTTATTGCAGATGAAACAGACACCAAGTTTTGTTCTTCAGGAGAATAGAAACTTGAACACATGGAATCAGAGCTTCATTATCAGAGACAATTTTGGTTTTGTAGAACTGGCATAAAGAACAAAAACTTAAGATTCCATTTCTGTCAAAACACATTAATGTTAAGACAGAGCTCCAAAAGACTTGGAAAATTGACACTTTGTAAAGGCAGCTATCATGTTTCACACTAGGGTAGATTAAAAGAAGAACAGTAGGACTGTGTCAAACAAATTTGTCTCCACAGTGCTTGTTTCAAAGCCACTCAATAGAAATCAAAGACTAAATTTCACTCTCCCATTCACATTCCACAGAGGCAGGTATATCCAAACCCAGAAATCACCACCTCTCTTTAAAACCGTCTTTGGCTACTTAAAATTGCTTACCTTGATTAAATTGCATCAAACTCAGCAGCCACAGCAAGCAAAGTTAATGCCAAATTTAAGGCAGTTAATTGTATACAGTATTTTCTTTAAAATGTCTCATTTCAGGGTTTGCATTTGCACTCACACCTAAGGCAAAGCCACATCACTGCCTCATGGAGGCTACTTTACATCCTCTGTGCACTGAAACCCCCTCAGACTTGAGGCAGCCAAGTTAAAGAAGAGCAGCAGCCTCCACAAACTTTGTTTTCGGTGTGTTTTGTATACTGCTCCCTGACACTGCCAGGCTCAAAACTGGAATTAGCTAATGGACACACAACAAATTAATTCAATGTTCTTCTTTTCAAGATTACTTTTGGACAAGCAGGCAATTACAAGGAGCTGGAATTCAGAATGGTTTGATATTACATCTGTGTTAACAGTTCAGAGATTTGATGAGGCATCCATTGAGGGCACGCTATTTATCAGATAAATAAATGACTGCATCCCAGGTTTGTGAACCAAAGAAAAATAAAAAATAACATGCACATTTGTGGCGATTGAAATCACATTTTTTAAGAAAAAAGGTACACATTGTTAAAATAAAGGGATAAATTATGTCAAGACCAGGTATGTATGCAGTTTTTAATCAGAGNGTTTTTAATCAGAGGTATTCCTCTCTCACTTAAAAAGAAAAAAAAAAAGAAAAAAACTAAAATATAACATCCATACAGTAACATATGTTACTTGAGCATAACAAAGTGACAACTGCAGAGCCCTGAAAACAGTTCAAGACCTGAATTCAGAGAGCACTATTTAAAAGACAGAGATATTCTGACAAAAACCAGAATAATATTCTATGTTTATATGCTAAGACATTGTACGCAATAGGAAACTAAAACATTCCTGTCTCAAAACTGAAAACCAATATTAATTTCAACTACAGAAAATAATAAAAAAGAGCTATAACATGTGTAAATTATTTTAATATTTAAATTAGATGTGAGAAATTTATTGTAAGGTTCATGGTAGGGAAAATTAACTTTTATACCTGAGGTTTTGAGGCTCTGTGTTGAAAAAAGACTTGAACAAGGTAGGTTAGGTAAGTTAGGTTCTTAATCATTTCCAACAGAGAGAAATTCAGCAGATGACTGGAACGCTGCACTTTTGATGCCATTTCCCTCTATAACTAGAGCAAGACATAATGCTAGTAGAGACAGCGGACCAGACAGGACAAGAGTTGCCTATTTTACTACTGTACGAAGAGTAAAGTACCATCTCTACCTAATCACTTCACAAAATAGTGCAATAATCAAAATTTTTATCATTGAAACTACCTCCTCTGTCTCCCTTAATTCAACCCCGTGATGAATGTAAATCACCCTGTCTTCTTTCATACATGAGAAAATAAGGCATGGGGGAAAAGATTCCTCTAAATCCAAACATGTAGCAAAGAAGTGCAACGCAAATATTTTGAAGAAGCTGGAGTCCAGATCTGGGTTGTGCAAACATAGCTTTACATATTATTGCAGATAAGCACCCCCGAATACTAATACTGACAGTGTTCTGACACTGTAAGCATAAGCTAAACACACAGACACACCCCCTCCCCACCACAACAACTTTTGCATATGGAAAACAAATTAAAGTATGAAAATATTTTCTCGAAAGGCAAGGCTTTATAATCGTGGCTGCCATGCACAGTGCAGAACGTAACATCTCGCAGAATGTAAGGGTATTTGTTGCACAGCAATTTCAGCTCTTGCCAGCTCGATTATCACCATACCGTGCTGGCAAGCGCAGCTTTTTCTGTATGAGAACATCTCAGAGCAGATTTCATTGTTGCTAGGGAGCTGCACAGCTCGGGGGCCCTGAAGGAAGCACAAATGCTGCAAATTGGTGGTACCCAATCAACAGTCAATCTGTTTAAGGTCCATTACTTCTCATTACCTTTTAACCATTATTTACTTTCTATTAGTTCAGACAGGATGATTGTAAAAAGGATGGCTGAAAAGGGCCAACTCAATAGACACTTTTTCAAGACAATCCTGATTATTTTCGGTATAATTACACAGTCCATCAAAAGATAAATACAATCTCCAGCCCAAACTGGCATTGTGTCCAACTTTGCACCGGCTACTTGTGAACATATTTGGAATGTGATGATGGGAAGGAAGGACATGCACTCTTTCACACACAGCTCTCAGTATTATTTCACTGTTCAGGACATGCAAACTATAAGGCCAAGGACTGCAAAACTGAGTCTTTTAAAGGATGTTCCTCACGAAAATTCAGGGCAGGACTTTTAGTGTAACATTTTGATGATGGTTTAAATTATTGAGAGAAGGACTTTTCCACATCTGTACCGGCTGAAAGAGATTAGCAGAGTGTTTCTTGAAGGATGAAGACTTCGTGATTCTGATTTTCAGTGCTGGGCTCTGCCATATCAAATAGAACTGTATAGGGCTACTAATGGTTGCCTGAACTTCATGCCCAAATTCACAACTCCTAGATGTCTTCGCAGCCTGTGTAATTCACTCATACATTTATTTCAGTTTGGTTGGAATGACTGTACCATTGTAGCAGCCTACCACGTGTGGTGATACAACCGCTCTGGCCTTGCAAGGTGGATTTCAGAGTTAGCCAAATTTATCCTTTCAGAGAGAGGGAAGAATGGGACTGGGGAAGGAAAGGGGATCAATTATGTTCCTATTATACACTCTTGAGAAGGCTGGCTGGAAGATAGAATTCCAAACACTGATCTCTCACATTCAACCTACCTCACTGTGGTAAATATCAGCCACCGTTAGCCAGGGAAGTTTCAGGGAAGAGAGAGCCACCTTCCCAGAAACACCTCTTAATCTTTGCATGGAAGGAGAAAAAAAAAGCAACCCAGGATTAAAACACAGACTGCTCATGTGTCTTATTTACAGGCAACTTTCATGCCTTTTCTTCATGTGTTTGTGCAGTAGAACCTTCTTAAATGGGTGCCCCAGCTTTGGTACATCATATTGTTAGCTCTGTATTCTGCAAGATCCCCTCACTCCATTCTGAATCTCTCAAACCCCTAATACCTTTCAATTTGAAGTTTAGTCTCAACTTATATTTTCTAAGAGAAGTTTTAGACACTTGGAATTCATACTCAATATACGAGCTGTATTTTGTGTCGGTCTGATTCAAATGTAGTTTATGTAAGATTCAGCTATTAATGCCTCATTATCTGCTTTCGTTCTTACCTTCTTATAATATAACACTTCCATTGCTGAAATGTTATGAATATTTTAGTATCTAATTTATGTGCATTTTCATTTATTGATATCACTTTCTGAAGGTGTTACTGGAATTGTGCTCTTCATCCCGTGGTATTCTCGGCACAAGTAACTTTGAAATGAACCTCTTTGCAGTGCATTAAAACCTTTAGCAACGATGAAGTCATTTTCAGACACATGACTTCAAAGTATTGCTTTTTAACCTTTGTCCCTCTCTTCACAAATCATCTCCTGCGAAATTCCCACTTAAAAATCTTCACCCGTTTTTCACCAGTGTAATAATGCGTTTAAAAATGCAAATTGCTTCCCTTTTAGTAAACCTGGTTAGTGCCCCAAGGAATTTGAAGTTTTACTGCAAAGCACATGTGCACACATACACATAAACATAGAAGATAACTCCAGACCGATAAAGCGTTTCCCTGCGTGTTTATACACCTTGTAAGATGTGAGCAGCAAATGCCAAACACAAATTCAGAATGCCATTAACCCATTTGCTGCTCCAAGAGTGGGATCTTATTAAAAGTTTGCTCTTGTTTGAATTCATAGCTGCTGATTGATAATATAAGTGACATAGAAGAGCCAAGAGAGTGTGAATTGACCCCAAAACAGTGGAACTACACAGACTTTGCATAGTATTCAGCAAATTATTTTTAACATGGAAAATATTTTAAATGTAAGCAGATTTAGGAATTGCTCTGCAGAAAGCCATCTCCTTTATTTATGACAAAGAGCCTGCAAATTCCAGCTCTTTCATTCTCTCTGTCAATGCAACACATGAGTTATCTGCTGTCACTGTGAGTGCTCACCAATTAATCTTCAGCTGCAGCCCTCTTCTAGAACATGTCACTGCTGTGATTTTGTTTCCCTCAGATGGCTTTCCTGTTATTATGCTCTCACATTTGGATTTGTATCTTAATTACATGTTAATATTTCTCTACAAGGAAGGGGGTGAATCTGTCTCATGAATTAATAGTGAACAGAGTGATAATCCAGGAAGGATAATGCATTGATAGAAGTGCTCTCATGGGATGTATTCTACAAGATTGAAAACAACAGCTCATAAAGAAGTGCTTGATTAAAAGTGATTGAAGGGGCATGGAAGTTGAGGATGGGCAGAACAGACCAAAGAAGGTAAAGCTTACTCAAACTGAAAGAAGCAGCATAATAATTTATATTATTAATTTATATTAATTGATATAAAATTTTGGGAAAAAGTGATGTCATTAAAACCTACTTAAATTAACTCTTTTTCCAGAGTCCTGTTCCTTTACCTTGACATATACTAGAGGTGATGCAGGATCACTTCCATTGCAATTCCCTAGGAAGTCTCTTCCAAAATTTGCTGTATCCTACTAAATAACTTCCCTTCTGCTTTCCAGCCAGCAGGAACCATATTCAGGGCTAAACTGAACTGCCAAGTGGTCATAAAAAATGGTAGGGAGAACAAAAAATAAAACAGAATAAGCATGACACAGGCCAAAATCCATATACTCATGGTAGAATCTTCCTGTAATTGGAAATATGTAGATAAAGTTCCATTTAAAATACACTTGGAAAAAATAGTCAGATTGGAAAAGAAACTTTGCCTTAATACTGTTCTATTTTTGTAGATTTTTTTTTTATTGTTGAGAGAACCATGAAGGTTTCTATTTCAATTTTTTTTTCAGATCAAAACTTCTCAGCACTGTTTTGCCTCGTGTCTCCATAAAAGGCCAAGATTGTCCTAGAAGCTTCGGTAAATTAAGGAGGAACTGGCAGATGGTTTGTGAATATAAGCAGTTTTGAAAAACAAGCTTCATTGAAAATTTACTTTCAAGCAACTGCTCCCAACTCCAATTAATCTTCTGTGAGAAATAAGGAGATAATGCTTTGGTGCTTTTTATTCCAAATATGGCTAATAAAAGAGACAGATCGAAAAAGAAAATTACTTAGAACCAAGCACTCTAAATAAAAAGTGCATCTCTTAGGTAAAAAATGATAATGCGTTTGTAAAGAAATCTGAAAACATCCCATAATCATTAGGGGGAAAATAAAAAAAAAAAACAAATGGGAACAAAATGTGTGATGGAAGACAGTGAACACTGTCATTAGGGCTGTAAGTCTATTATTATACGTGCTCAGAATTATCTCTGAATAACTATAGATGAGAAAACAATAGGAATTTCAGCTTGTGCTGAAAAGCACAATCCAATCCAAATTTGGTTTAGATATCTGATATTTCAACACTGTTTCATCAAAAATTGTTACATGAGAGTAGACTTAGTTTTGTTTCTTATGATCATTCCATTCAGATTTAAAGAGAATTTATCTGACTTTAATCTCCTCCTCCATTTAAATAGTAACCATTTTTCCATATCTAAACCATCTAAAAGCATCCAAAGCACAGACACTGTGATTTTCATAAAGAGATTTTCAGATCTTAGCTAGAAATACAGCAATCAAAGCTAGAATTTTCCTGTCTGGTACTGGTCTGTTTCTAGTTAGTTATTCCTGATACAGAAATATTTTTTCTCAATAATGAGCTTGCTATTGATATACTTTCTTCTCAGTATTTGCATTTTTAAAAACAATGATGAATTAGAGCAACGAAGGCAAAAAAAGATTACTTTTATCTGTTAATTGTACTTGTTGTAGCTTGAGTTTATGCAGAGGCATCAAAAGACCATCTGAAAACTTTCAGTTCAAATCTCTCCCAGTTGCAGCTTACTTTGCCCATTTCCATTATTTAGAATCTGCATCATTAAATGTCTAGCACGTAAAAGAAGATGTTTAAAATGAGATATCATTTATGGTGTCTGTGCACTCTCATTTTTTTTCATACATTGAAATAGTTCCACAATCCTTTCCAGAAAGAAAGTATCACATGTTTTCACTGGAGAGACATATAATAAGACCATTAAAGAGCTTTTAAATCATTAAAATCTTCATATATCTTAATATCCTCCTCATTTTTTTTTTACATCAACTAATGATGACCTGGCTTTTAATATAGCATCCCACCAACAACAAAGTCCCTTGACATAAAAATGAGAGATCCAAAGAAGTGGTCTGAAGAAAGCCCATGGACTAAAACCCTCCTCATGTGTGCAAAAAAGATGTTTTCTGAAAGGCTCGCAAATGAGGAACCTTTAACTATTTAAGGCTATTTTTATTGCTGGGTATTTATGTTCTTGTTACTATTCTCAGTACAAAATATTAAGCATAGAATATTGCCCAGTAACCCGGGAGTTGATGAAAAAACAGAATTCAATTATATTCTTCTAAAATCAGCCAGGAAGAAGAAATATATGTTGAAAGTAACTGAAGTTAATACCAGAGGGAAACTAAAACTGCCAAATACTATGACAAATTATAAACTTTAAATCAACAGAATGTCTGTAAATAGGTGTTGGGCTCCAAAGACCTCTCAATCATTCTCTACTTCTTTCAAAACCCCAGCCAGAGGTCTGCAGTCTCATTTAAATGGGATATGTCTGCAGGAAACTTAAGAAGTCATCAGAGACTTTTATCATCATCATCATCATCAACTGTAGCTCAATTATTGAGTTGCATGGAGAACTAAATCCCATTTCCAAAGCTTTCACTCCTAGAATTTTTTTTTTTTTCATTTTTCATGATTTAGAGTTATTTTTCATTTATTTTGGTGACCAACTTCATTATCTCCCTTGAGTGTTACTTGGGCTCAGAATCTGAAGTTTCTAGCTCAGCTACAAATAGGAAGTCTCAATTAAGCATATTTTAAAATTAATTTTAATGGTGCTGGCAGAGAGTTTTTCTGTCATTTGGAAAGCATTTTCCCCTCATTCTCAATTTATTTATATGCTATCTAAGACCTTTGCTTAAAGTACTTACACTCCTTGTGTACTGAAGATTTTTTACACTTCTAAAAAGTGTTTCCACAACCCCAAGATTCCACTTAATGCCGTGGTCAGTAATGGCATACATTTCACATGGTTATTAATCGGTGGAAAGATCATGTAAACTTGGATTTCCCAAGATTTTTGTAATAGATTCTGCAGTGTAGCTTTTAATATTTTATCCACCCTCTAAATTCACAGAGATTTGAGTAGAATAAAGAAAAACACGAAAGGGCCAAAAGTTATTCACATAACTTTTTTCTTTCTCTCCCCCTTTTCCCCCACTGGAGTCATGCATCCACCAGAGGGCAATGCTGCCGCTGAGAAGCAGCTGATTCCTAAAAATTCAGAACTTCACTTCATCAAAGCACTTAGAGAAATTGCATGAGTAACCAGAGACAGAGAAATCCTGATCTAGCAGTTCATTACACTGATTTTTGAATGGGGAAAAGGGGACCGATGGACAGGATCTCACCCAGAATAAAGGAACAAAGCTGTGAGACAGAGTGGAAACTGGAGAGAAGAAGGCATATCTCACCCAAAAAATTTTACCTTTGTTGGCAACAGAGATTAATATATTTGAAAGAAGAGCTCTAATTCAAATACTGGCAGTTTACCATGACTCAAGATATCAGTGGGATGTGAAGCTTTCCCATCTCGCTCAGCTTTGGTTTCTTCACTCTACTTCCTATCAACAATGTCCAAAAAACTCATTGCTGCCTGCCAGAGCAGCTACAAATTAGTTGATAGTCTTAATATGGATTTTATTTAGAGTCAGAGTGATAAAAATTTGCAGCCTCAAGCTGGCACTCCTCTTGGAAGCTGTGAATGTACCTGATAAATACAGAAAGCAACCCACCTCCATAAATACAGAAATTGTTCAAGCTTGCAGGAATCGTGGCAAAAGATGAAGCACTCAAGCTACAGCAGCTACAGCAGCATGAGAAATCTTTCATTAAAAACCCAGGAAACTCGAAAGAGAATCAGTGGCTCTCATTTAACTTCTCCACACTTCCAGGACAGCAGCTCTGAAAGGCCAGAGTTAAATCCCAACCTGACAGGCTGGCACTGCTTTGTCAGTAGAACAGTATTGACTGCAGTGGTTTGCAATCAGGTGTGAAACTGCTAATGGCAGTTTTCATCACAGCTCAGCTCCCCAGACTTTAAAAACCTTACAGTTCTCTCTTCTTATAAAAAAAAAGAAGAAACAGTCACAGATTTATGTATTTTTTTTCTTCCATGGAGAAGTGGCTTGTTAGGATTTCAAAACATCTTTATGCAAATTTTTGGTTTACTCTCTGATTAGGGTACATTAGAACCACAAGCATTTTAACTTTCAGCTTACTTTGAACTTCCCAGATACAAGTATGCCTCTTTTTACCCTTCCATTGGTCCAACAGGGCAGGAGCCCACTGAAATTTTAAAAGTTTTGCGGGTTTAGTTTAAAATTTTCTATGTGTATCATCAGAAAATTGCTACCTAGCAATAGAACTTACCTATTCCTGTAAAACTAATCAGAAAATCTTTAAATTAGTCTCTTGACAAATACATATTCTGAGGTACAACAGAATGGCCCTGGAAGCCAGCCAGCTGAAGGAGAGACCATGGTTTGCTTGTAATGTTTGTATTCAAGATTTAATAAGCAGAGGGATGTGTGTTATGAATAACGAATTGTGGCATTCCCAATTCTTGCATCCCTGCCACTGTTCAGTGATTAGTCCTGTAACAAACCTAATCAAGCTGGGTTCTCCTCACATCCTTTTTCAGATTAGTCTCCCTTCTTTGTGACAGAGAACCTTGGGGATCAATGCATTGCCCTGGTCTTGGAGGGTAGGCCAGGTCACACATTGCAAGGATTCAGCGTGGTTAGGATGCTACTTGTTATAGCAGACTTAACATCTCATTTTTGGGCTGCCAAATCATATCCTAGTTAACAGCAAAACAAAACAAAAAACACCCACTCACACCTTCTTTACAGATGCTTGTTTTCCAGTGTCCTAAAAACCTATTTAATTCCACTGAATATGCAGTCGGATGGAAACCTCTCTGGAAAATGCAAGTTAACTCAATGAAAAAGGAAAAAATAGCTCCCTGTAAAGAACTGAACGTGAGGGGACCCATACATTAAAAAGACAAAACTGGTCAACAAACCTGGCAGATGAAGTGCAACTGAAATGAGCCTCTTGGCTTTGAAATTTTTAACTGGTTGTTCTAAGGGTTCTCTGTTAAGAGTACAGCTCTGTTCTCATCAGCACTTTTGTTAGTTAGCTACAGCTGAGCATTTGTAGATAAATAAATCACAAGTGTCCATGAAGTATTTAAGATTTCAAGTCACTTGGTATGAGCCACACTTAGTTCTGTAAAATTAAAACAATTATTTGGTTACTCCGTTGTACATTGCAAAATACAAAAGCACAGCACCAAGTCCTAGCCCCAGTTCATTAGAGCTCTTCAGAGCATCACCAGTAATAGAAGATCAGGGATTTGATGGTTGGATGCAAGGCTGTGCAATTAATGAAAATAATACCTGAAGTCAGTGTGGTGCCAGAAAGATACGTTTAGTTTACAGTTCTGGTTCCGCTCCTTACCTCTTCTCTTTGATTTACTGTATTTCTCAGGTGAACTTTTCCATATTTAGAGATCTGACCATCAAAAACATTCACCTTTCATTCATTCATTCATTTCTTCTGTCCTTCTGACCGTCTATTTCAACATATTGTGTGAAATTTTATACATTAATTGAGGTTGCCTGACAATGTAATGTTTCCTGCCATCACCTAGTGTAAAAGCAGATTAAAAGTCACCTCTGTAAGCTTTTCATTTGTTTAAAACTTTTTAGGACAACCCTGTGCTGGCCATGTTTAAAGAATCCAAGGCTATGGAGTGGAGAAAAGAATACAGGATCCAATTCAATTTTTGTAGAAGTTACAAACACACACAGAGCGCTGACTGAAAAATCAACATTGGGGTTAAAATTTACAGCTCTATATAGAGGTACTCAATTCTTGTCTTATTCCCTGTTGGTTTTACAGGGACCTGCAGTGCGTTCCTGAAAAGTGGGGTTAAGGTATTTCAGATGAGGCGCCCACAAACAATCAGGAAATTATTTTGAATCGCAGCCCAGTGCAGTTATTAAACACAGAATGTGGCCAGCAATAGGTCATTTGTGGTTTAAAATACCTAAGTATATTTCTGTGGTTAATAAATACACACTTAGAGCTGAAGGGGTCGAAGCTGATATTTGTTTTACATTCTATGCCTCTGTAGCAGTGTCCAACAGGTGTGCTTTTATGGAATAAAGCATTGCAACCACTCATCCCATGACACTGATTTTGCTTCTTCCTGTACCTGCACTACAGCTTCACCTGCTCTGTACAACAACTGATGTTCATCTGACATACAGCCAGTATAAAGATTTATAAAGTGCAGCACAATTCTGCTATTCTAAACCCAAACCGATTTAAAAAACCAAGCAAATGTACATGCACACGTGAATTTATTGATTTGAAATGCGAATTTAACAACACAATTGGCCAAATGATCAATATTCTCCTATTTTCCCTAGTTTAAAAATGACAAAAAAAAAAAAATAAGGCTACCTATATAGCATTATTCTGCACAGAGGGAACTTATGAACTAAATAGCTGTCATCAGATACTTGTCACGTAATAAAAACTATGAATATTTTGATACTAAAATCAAAACTGCAATTATACTTTTAACTATGACTCATTGCTGATTTAGATTGTTGTGATTAAGGATGTTTCTTTATGCATACAAATTATACATTGAGTTTGCAGACTGTGTGAGAATCAGGAGAGCCCAGCTAGACATTGCTGCTAAGTGCTTGGACTTTGTGAGTGATGTTCCTGGAAAACACGGTGGCTGCTTCTTGAAATCTTTCCTTATTTCTGAAAGAAATCTGGGGGTTTGGAAGTCTTTTTATAAAGAGATGTATAGGCATTGTCTGTATATTCTCATTTACTCTTTTTTTTTTTTTTAATAAAAACTTGGTAATCACAGTGAATTATTTCCCTGGGCAAAGAGTTCCATGTGGGTGGTTGAATGAGTGAAAAACAATTTTTGTAGAGGAAATAAATTGAGAATAAGTGCTTTTACAACAATACTCCACCTAGTACTATCCATCACACTCAAAGGATTGGAATAAACACTGCAAAGCAATGCAAATATAGTAACTTACATAAACAAATCAATACCAGCAGACTGCTATTGTGAGGCTGAATGCAAACAGCTCCTTTTATTAAATAAGGTCTCTGCTCCCCCTTGACCACTACTTATATTTAACAAAGATGGACCAAGTTACAAAGATATTCAATAAATTTCTATACATTTAATATTTAGGCACATTGAAAGGAATGAGATTGTCGGAAACTTTCCTGTCTGAGCATTCAGGAGCCACTCTGGCTGCCACAATCCCACCACCGGAGATTTACACTGCTGGGACCAAAGCCCCTTCCCCATGGGCAGCTCCAGAGGACCCCCAGGTGTCCTGCTTGGCTCCCCATACGCTCTAATCTCACATTCAGACAAGGTTTCCTAAGCCAGTCCCACAGGTCTGGATCCTTAACGCAGTTTAATCACGGCACAGTAACACAGAAACAGCTCAAGGTGGAGCATTTCGGGGACACCTTGGATGTTTGTACCCTGACAGTGAGTGTGAGCCATAGTCAGGGCTGTTCCTGCAGAGCCATCAGCTCCTGCTGAGTGTCTCGGAGTGTCCTGTCACCTGGCTGCTGTCACAGGTCCCCGTGCCCTTCTGCAAAGGGTCGCTGCCAATCCACAGCCCCTTGCCAGGGGCTCCAGCATTTCCCATCACCCAGAGCCCAGCCTGCAGCTCCCACTGCTCCCACCCAGCTACCTGCACGAGGTGTGCTCCTCAACACCACCTTAAAAACCTTCTAGAACCTCTCAGCATTTCACCAGACTGTCCTGTCCCAGGCACACCTCCAGCCCTTGCACACGTAGCAATTGTGTCGCATTGGCCTCCTACAACTCCCCTTAGAACCAAAGCCCAAAATTCAGTGGCCATTTCCAGGAGTAAAGCAACTCCAGGAAACAGCTTTATTCCACACCACAGTGCTTTGACACCAGCATTACCCAGATATCTTAGCTGGAGAGAGCTTTTTCTGTTCAGACTCTCTCTCCGAAGAAATGAAGTGTTTTTCATCCTCACCTGCAACAAAGAGGGCTCAATTATTCTCTTCTTTGAGTTACTTTCTGCCAGAGCTTCAGTTCTCAAGTGCTCATCCATACAAACATGCATCCTAATCTGCATTTGTCACTGTTATTTTTAATATGTAAGCCAATTATAGTTAGCTTTAAATAGAGAAGCCAAATGAGAAAATGTATCTCATAATTAAAAGGAAAAAGAATCAAGAACTTCCTGCCAACATTAACTGCTGATTTTACAGCAAGGTTGCCTACTCTTTTCTTCCATTTCTATATTTGAATTTTTGTGGCTTTTTTTCTCCCTCCTAATTAAAAAAAATAAAGGTTAAGATATTTACTAAGGATTTCTTGAGATAAAGTTTTCCATGTCGAAACTTTTGCAACTTTTTTTTTTATTGCTAATTTAAGTCTTTACATATTCCTTTCAAAAGCCTCAGCCTTGTAAAAAGGGAAAATACGTTTCTATACTGGCAAGAGCTTAATTACACATTCTAAACACTGTACATAATTAAAGTATAGCAGACCATCTAAAATTCGCGGGCTGTCCATTTATTAAGATTAAATATACATTTAAAGGAGAAAATTGTTTCTTCTTTGGTATCTAAGTAAAGATCTATTTCACACCCTTCTCCTTTTCAGACACAAAACTGTAATTAACTTGAGACTTCTATTTTGTATTAATATAGCCCTGTCAGGAAGCTAGAATGTTTAGTATGCACGGCTCCTCTGTAGGCATGGTAATGAAGAATTGCCTGCCACTGCAAAACATGTTAAATTCCAGCGTTTCCATATGGTCAAAGAAGTTTCAGGACAGTGGTTTTTAAGCTCCGTGTCACCCCCATGCCAAGCTCTCTGCACTTAGAAACCCAGGCAAAAGTGTCATTCACAATAATTTGTGTAGGTATTCAAAATTTCTCACCACATTTTCAGTTGAACTCCCTCTTGACTATTTTAAGGGGGAGAAAAAAAAAAAAAGAAGTGGAGATTAGAATTGGCAAAACCCCAAATTTCAAGTCTCCACCTCAAAGTAGATTTTTAAAATAGAGTTTACAGTTAAAAATATATATGTATATATATCATTCCATATAAATAATGAATGGCTAAGGCATGAAATGGATTTGTAAGTGAAATTTTATGATGTTCTCTTTCAGAAGTACTGAAATGCACCCAGTCAATTCTTCAGTGAAAAGCAGCCACTGGGCTTCCCAGAGGACTGTGAAGTAGAGTAGCTCTGACACAAGCAAGATTTGTTCTACACTCTATGTGAGCAGGTTGATTTTCAGTTCCAGGCTCTACTGAGGCACAATGAGAAATTTACCCCAAATCTCAGCTGGCTCCTATGTTCAGAGTTCACAAGCATCAAAAGAATGCTGTAATGTGATTATTATTTACTTAATAGTGAACAAAACTGTGCTTTCTCGGACTGGTTCTCATTCAAAAGTTGTCATCCAGATTTCAATTATTGACAAATAAATATTGACAAATGGGTGGCTTTTGCACACCTAATGCCTTTAATGCAAAGTTGAGGCATTTAACTGACCCTAGCGTTACCAGCTTTAGAGTCATGAACTCTTAAGAATGGTGATACAAGTTGTTTCCACGGATTTAATGGCTATAATGATTTTTATTAAAAAAAAAAAAGGCTGAGGTGGAGGACAGAAAATGCGGAGAGTAAAAGGCAAATGTTGACTTTGTAGAAGAGCAGTCTGATCTGGATCTTTTTATGGAAGAATTCTACCATGATTTCTTCAGTTCAGAAAACCATTACTTCCAGCACCTTCAAAAACTTTTAGTGCATGTTACATGACTACGAATTTCCTTGCAGTCAGAAAAGTCACTCAAACTCATGCCAAACCAAAACCATTATTTCAAACTAATATTTTCCAGTCAAGGTAAATCCTCTTTAAAAAAAGTGAGAAAAAAACCTGAAACAGCAACAAAAAAACCAAATTATAAACATAGTTTTAGATTCATTTTGCTTTGACACTCATTAAAAATAGATGATTTTGACTGATATGACAACATTGCAAAAAAGAATTGCTTAATTATGATGAATATGAACTAAAGTTAATAAGATTCAATTACAGAAAGCATGTTTACAGCACTTACTTGAGCTTGCTACCACACAAGCTGTTCTACTTCTTAACTATTATGAAAAACATAACATCAAGACAGCCACATTAACAGAAACCATCCTGTTATGGTCTCAACTTTTGTGTCTTCCACTGAACTGAATGAACTGGAGTCACAGTTTTGAGTAAAGATAGACAAGAAAAGTCTGTCATTCCAGTGAGGCAAAATATCATATGCCTAATGCCTCTGGCCAGCCCTAAAAAGATCTTTCTTCTTCTGAACTTTACACATCTACATCACCTCTTTTGATTTTTTCAATGCTAGTCTGTTTTTCTGGTCATCCTTTCCCTCAGCTGGAGACAACAACTCTGAAGAACATTTTTAGGAAAAGCCATCAGATCATTTGAGGAATATGCAGGTTTTGATCTACATATCACAAAAAATTCCTCCCAGGTCTGACAAAAATCACACCTGTTTTGAGGCCTGTTTGCTTCCTCACATGAATCTTGAAGATCATCCTCTGATTTTTACCTATGACAATAATTGAAATCCAGTGTGTTAATATAGTTATTTGTGGCCCCAAATATGAATGAGTACTCAAGGGTTCCATCTTAATTTTAGCTTTAAACTCCCACTGACGGCTTTTTCTTTAAAAAACTTTTGGAAACGCATGTTCCTGACACAATAATTGTCATTACTATAAGTTAAACTGCAGTCTACAACTTCTCAGAACAACACATATTGGGCAAAGGCTGAATCAGAGAATTAAGAACAGATTTTCAGCAGAGTTATGCTGTGCCATCTGTCCTCTAAGTTCTTGTTCTAGCTGGTTTTCAGTCTCCCAGGAGGAGACCAGTAAGATGGATAGCAAGATATGGAGAAATAAGCTTTCCTTCTCTCTGTCCTTACATCCATCTCTCCCTTACCTTCCCTCCCTCGCTTTTCCCTCATCTTTTCCTCCATCTTTTTCTACTCTTTTCCTTTTCCACAGCTGTACAACCATCACAGCAGCAACTGGAAAGCAATATAAATACGCCTGAGGTGGCTTTAAGCAAGAGACACCCAGCCTCAGGTGCACCAGTGCGTCACAGAAACCGGCGCAGACGCCTCACTCCGTAGAGCTGAGAGGCGGCACCTGCACGCTCCCTTGGGAACGGTGCTAGGACACTTGTGGTGCCCACCTGTCCCCTCACCTGATGCACAGAAACCTGTCTGCTACTGGGGCTCCTTGCAGGCACCTGCCACAGCTCCGTGCCTTGTACCAGATCTTTTTCCCCCTGAGAACAGAGGCGGGGGCTTGCCAAGGTCTCTGGTGTTCTGACCCAGCCTCTGATTTCTAAGCACTAATTCAGGCCCTTCAGAACAGAGTTTGTTCAGCAAAAACTGTGGTTAATCAGGGCGCAGATTTTTCTAACAGTCTGCACCTATTTAAATATTTAATCTGTTTGCAAATTTTTCTAAGATAATTTATTTGTACGTAATCTGAGGAGCCTACTTGGATCCACTAAAGGTAATTATACAATGTGAAAAAAGCATACACCAAATATATGCATGGAGAGGACATTTTTAATTTTTTTTAACATCCTGATCAATTATAGTAATTAACATTAGCTGGTCAACATCACCTAAATGATAGTGCTTCATTCAGAGGAATAAATGGAACCAACAATTATATCAAAGCTATATTTGCTTCCAGCTGATGTGCTGTTACCACGTGAAAAATCTGCCTATTTTCTGCGATTCCTTAAATGGCTTTCTCCATAGTATGCAGTCTATGAACTGTCTTTTAAAGTTGCAAAACAAACTGAAGAACTCACTGGTTTCTTCAGCAAGTGTGTCTACTGAATGCTGGAGAGGAATTAAAGCCACTTCTTGCAAAAAGCTGCAAACACACAGTAGTGTGGACTTCCCCAAAATGATTGAAAACGAGGGAAAAAGACCAGACTTCTGAAATACCCTGAGCACCTCATTAAAGCATAGAAGGAGTAAAATACAGAAAAGGAAAGGCTAAGGAGTTGAGGTAGTACTATCATAGAACCAGAGAATTGTTTAGGCTGGAAAAAAACGAATCTCATAGACTGTTTCCTTTCTGCTCTATTGTTTCCTGCTAAGCTGAAGTCCCCCAGGAGAATGTGGGCTAGCAATTGTGACACTTCTCCCAGCTGCTAATAGAGTATTTCATCTGCCTCTCGAGCCTTGCTGGGTGTTCTGTAACACACTCCCACCAGGATCCTCTGCCTTGTTGGCCTTCCACCAGATTCTGACTCATAAACACTCTACCTTATCATTGCCATCATTAAGCTCGAAATAATTGAGACACCCCCCAACATTCAGCAGTACCCCACTGCCTGCCCTTCCCCGCTGATCCCTTCTGAAGAGTTTCTAAGCATCCATTGCAGCACTCCAGTTGTGTGACTCATCCCACCACGTTTCCACGATGCCAGCCTGTGTCACAGTTTTCCTGCGGCGCAGTGGCTTCCAGCTCCTCCTGTTTTCTGCCCACGCTGTGTGCATTGGTGGAGATGCACTTCACTGGGGCTATTGAATCCACCACCTTTTGATCCCTATGACTGTTCTCAGACGTTTCTATGGTTTCTAGCACATCAGTAACCTGTGTCTTTGCTGCCACATGGAGCTCCATCCCCTCACTTTACTGAGACAGCAGACTCAGGGACCTCCATAGCACACCAGCACTCAAAGCATGTTGTCCTCATGCTTACCTCTACCGATCCTGGCTTTAACCTTTTCCCCCTTCTAATCTAGTTCAAAACTCTTTCAATGAACCCTGCAAATGCCTTTGCAAAGATCCTTTTCTCTCTTCGGGACTGGTGTGCCATTCTGTCGTGGGCAGACTTGCTCTTGTATAGACTAATCCATGATCGAAATACCCCAAATTCTGCTGGTGACACCAGGCTCAGAGCCACATCTTGATCTGCTGGCTCTTGCTGGTTTTTCCCTCATCACTCCTTGTAAAAGGAAGGATAGAGGGGAATGCTACTTGTACTCCTGTTTTTTTAACTAGTTGCCCCGAGGCCCTAAAGTCTCTATTGATTACTCTTCGACTTCTTGTTGGAACTTCATCACAACCTACCTGAAAAATCAGTAGTGGGTGATAATCTGAGGGCTTTACCAGGACAGAAACTATTCCAGGTATGTAGGTAGGTATTATTATAGCATTAGACTTACCAGTTTGTGGCTATGTCAGCATTAGATTTAAAAGTGACATGGCACCTGCAAAATATTTGCTTTGTTTCAATCTATCTGAACAAGCTGCTCAGTCTTTCTTCCACTAAGATTCTGTCTGACTTTGTATGACATCTAGAATAGGAGAATTGACTGACTGCTAAGCATCCAAAATTTTATCCCCAGGTAAAGATATGGGTTATCAGACCACAGTTTGAAACAGGGTTGAAGAAGGCAGTATGGATAATTGTATATTTGCTCTGCTGTTTTCCAACACTGTTGTCCTCTTTTTCCAATACAAATATCATTTACTCACTATATTGTGCTGAAGATGTACATTCTGATGAAATAAAATCAACTACAGAGGACAGCAACTATCTGTAATGTTTTATCCTGCCTTTTTAGCAGCTGTTTCCTTATAGTCACAAAAATATTGAAGAAAATGAATAGTACAACCACAGGATAATCATAAAATCAATCATGACATTTTTTGTCAATAGCTTCAGGAGTTTTTCTATGTGGTCTCTACAATCTCACCTCTATAAAGTGATGTAATCTGATGCAAACATCACAGGATTTAATTTTCCAGCAGGGGATGCAAAGTGACTGTTGATGAGATGAATGTAACTCATGTTCACGTTTCTCCAATTAGGAGAAGCTAATGCATTGCTTGTCTTGTACTCAGAACTCACCTTAAATCTACACAAAACATTTTTTCAATCAAGAAAATAATTTACCTGATTACAGATGTTAAAACATTACATAACATGTTGTCACCTCAACATGTAAATGTTGATTTGCATTTCTGTACAATGACAGACTAATGAAAGTCCAAATGCTTCTTAAGCACTGACAGGCTTGGAGCATCGAGCACCTCTCCAGAAAGCCTGTTCCAGTGTTTGACCATCCTCTCCATAAAGAAATGTCCACTCTAAACCTACCCTGGCACAGCTTTGAACCATTCCCACACATCCTGTCACTGGATACCAGGGAGAAGAGCTCAGCCCCTCCCTCTCCACTTCCCTGCCCCAGGAAGCTGCTGAGAGCAATGAGGTTGCCCCTCAGCCTCCTTTTTTCCAAACTGGGCAAGTCCAAAGTCCTTACCCACTGCTCATAGGACATTCCTTGGAGCCCATTAACCTGCATGGGCTTTCTTGTCCTCCTCTGGAAGCATTCAAGGACCTCCAGCTGCTTCTTAAATTGTGGGGCCCAGAACTGCCCACAGTGCTGGGGGTGAGGCTGCACCAACACTGAATACAGTGGGATAATCACCTCTTCAGACTCAGAATCACCTCTTCAGACTCAGAATCACTTCTTTAGACTGGTTTGTAATACTCTGTGCTCGGATCAAGAGCAGATGATCAGAGCACAAAAAAACCCAAGCAAATTTCATTAACATTTTTACCCAGCATGGAGTATTATTTTGTCACATACCTTCAGGCGAGACAGGTGATACCTGTGTTGATACCTGTTTATTTCATCTTTAAAAGCATAACAGATAATTAACCTTTAATTTCCTTAGTAAGCTGAATTAACAAGACAAAAATGTAATTTTTACTTTGCAGATTGGCCCAATGAGCGTGACACTGTGTCGTGGTTTGACCTCATTGGGTCAGCAACTTGTCCATCAACTAAGTTTCAACCTACCACACACTGGAGAGGAATACACACCATTAGCTAGAAGTTATATCCTCTACCATGAACATCATCTAGCTAAAAAATAGTGTTTTACAAAATACCTTGCTCTACCTGAAATGATCTCCCTGCATTTCTTTCTAGAAAAATCATTTGTTACAGGTTTTGTCTTGGAAAAAAAAACTTGTTTTCAACCTGCTACTTAATATTCTATTTGGAAACCTCAAAGTTGTTCTGAGAGTATTGTCACGCGCGTGAAAAAAAGCGCAAGATCTTCTCACCAGAGGTGAACACAATCAGATTTCTGTCCCATGGAAAATGTTGGTTTCATTTGGCTTTATCCTCAGTTGACATGATAATGTGTATTTATTCGATACAGGTTATGAAAAAGAATTTTAAAAAAGCCCTGTTGATGATAATATTTTCTCCAAGATACAGCTTTAAAATTAGCTAATGCTAAAAATAATAATTTACTCATTAAAAATTACTGTTTATTTTTAAATTCTATATTCCATTTCAGACTGTATAGAGTATTTATATAAAAATTAATTTAAAAAACATAGTTTTTCTACTAAAATTACCAGTATTTCTGGTACGTTTAGTTTTTACTTTTTTTCTTTAAAAATTCCCATGTAAGCTTATCAATATTAATTTTGGCATTTTACGAATTAACGAAAACATTTCAGTTTTGAAATTTATTGCCTTACACATACTTTTAAATGATCCTTGGGATTTTTATATTTAATTTCACAAAAGACTGTCAAATTTATATAAACTCCGAATATTGGATAAAAACTTTTTTCTTGAATGGGTAATTTAACATTTAAGGTTGCTGAAGGGTAAACTTTACAACTGCCTGACTCAGGTACAGTACAGAGTAATTCCTAAAGATGTGATGGACAACTGGACGGGTTGGGGAAAGGGAAGAACCTTCCTGGGCTACAGGCATTGTCTTCCAGACTTCACTGATGAAAGTATTATCCTGGAATAATTACTACTTGGATTAAAACCAGTGACATTTCAAAGTGACAATGCAGCAACCTGAGGAGTGTATTTAATTGAGAAATCACATCCCCAGAGTATTCAAGTCACTAAGCCATTATAATAATTAACCACATCCCCTGTCATTTTTTACTGTTTATGATACAACTGAGATTTCTTCCTTGCACATCCCTATTGATTGGCAGGTCTGTCCCTGGAACACATCAGTCCTTCCCTAGAGTTTGCTTTGGGAACATCCATTTTATCATTCATCTCTATTCCTCTTGTAAGAAATTATTTCACTTATTTGTGTTTTTAATTCATGTGACACTGTTATCATGATACTAACTAAAAGGATGGCGTTTAAAGAGAGAGGCATAGTGCACACACTTTGGGGATCATTTCGGTACCCCATTATGAAAAATTGTTTATAATGATTACAGAGTTTATTTGTGCATTTTCAAAGATCCAGCTTCAAGAAGAGTTTCAACCTAGTTTTCAGATGGCCTCTAGATACATTCTAGGTGGAAATGACTCAGATGAAGAAAGAGAAGATTACAGGCATTTAGACCCTATTCTTTCAAAAAGCATGAAAAAAGCCTGATGCTGCAATGCCACATCAGTGGGGAAAGGAACAGGTTGCTTTTGTCTTCCCATTGCCTCTTCCAAGCTGTGCTGTTTTCCCAGTGGGACTGTAGAGCAGATTGGCTCAGGTGCTCAGAACATTAAAGAAAATTAATTAACATTCAGCATGTGGAAATATAATAAATGTATTTGTTTGCACCTGCAAGACAGAACTTCTTATGTGATAACACTGGCATGAAAATCTTGTGCTTTACAAGATGATGTGAATTTTCATGATTTTACCAAGTGACCTCTTTGCACTCACTGTTATCCACTCAATCTGGGTGCCTTGCTCAGGCCAATTTTGCTAGGTAGTGATGCAAACTTCATTTAACATAGCAAAAAAAAGTGCACTAGGATAGCCGTAATCACATCATCATAATAATAGCAATAATAACAACAACAGTTATAAATAATTTAGGTGCTTCACCTGCTTTGTGTGGGAGGATGCCGTAAGGTCCCCTTTAACAGAACTCCTCCCTCAGTCAGTGAGTGCAGAGGGTGCCTTTTTGGAAATGCCTTTTTGGATGTACCAGATACATTTCCTCTCATCTTGAAATGCCAGTTTTCTTAAGAAAAATGGGCACTGAGCTTTGCAAAGGTGAGCCAGTTTTCCTTGCAGGACTTCAGGTAATCTTGGCATAATATAAAAATATTACTAAATTAATTTCTGATATATTTACCACTTGGCTAATTAAAGATTTAGAGACTTCCCCATATATAATTATATATAGGTAAAAAAAATTCTTTTGAAATGAGGATCTAGCACAAAAATGAATCAGGTTAGGACAATCTGGTATGTTTTTACCTGTTTCAGTAGGACCTTCAACCTATGGTTATTGTTCCAGTACTATAACAGTAAAGTTAATAAGTTTCTATATAAAATTTTGGCATGGTTTTATAAAGGTTATAAATAAATCCATCATCAACTAAAGTCAACAAAATATAAATCAGCAACTTGCTAAACACGAAGCATAAGGTTTAAGGCAACTAAAGTTGACTAAGACACGAGATTTAACGGATATATGCACTTTTAATTTGCAGTTTGAAACCTAAATTAACCAACTTCATCTGTTTAAAAGAGCAGTTTAATATCTATGTAACAGTTTGTATAGAGATCTCCAGTTCCTATGTTTTGCAAGAAAAGGTTTTAGTTACATTGTTTTATAGAACTCAAATCCTGTTTTTTTCTCTAACTTGTAATTTTAGACTAAAAAGAAATACAGGAGAGATGGAGAAAAAAAATTGCTGAGAGTTTCTGCTGTGGAATGTTGATTAGTGAGAGGGACAATGTAGCTATGAAATGGTGAAACTTGCTGATAGAAATTTACATGAAGATCCCACATTAAGGAAAAAAACCCCAACATTAAAATTCAATTAAGTCTTGTTTTCAGAACGAAGTGAACATAATTACTGATGTTTGTGTACTCTTTACTACAGGTTTTCTTTTGTACAACTAATTAAATGTCAACAACCAGTGAACTGGTCACTGTGAAGAGATAATTGACCACTACAGCTCATTCACTTTCACTTAGGGAAGAGAGAGATACCACATTTTATGAAGGTTGATTGTCTCATGCCAAGAGTCATCTCCATTTAACATTTCTGTAAATGGAATATTTATTTCCATTGTGCAGCTGGGAGAGTTTTACACTGCTTTTGTTCTAAAAGAAATTAAAAACCTACTTGCAGGGCACAGATACATATCAAGGGAAAACTGACAAACATATCTAATTGAAAAGTAGAAAAAGCCTTAGTTAAAAAAAGTTTTTTTGTTGAGATAAAGGTCAATGAAGTTGTAATGGAAGCCAACAAAGCTGTAATATATTTATGACTTGGCAGTTTGCTGGAGTGAATTGGTGCCGACCCAGCAACTCCAGCTGAAACCGTAATTATCAAAAAAAGGTACCAGCCTGCTCTGCAGCTGAAGTGTTTGCATTTCCTTATGGTATTTATGCTCCTCTCTCAATCTAAATATTATACCATTTTCAAGAAACAAAGCAAACTTTTATTTTTTTTTTCCTAGAGACAAGTATTTTTCTGTTTTCAAAAAAAAAAAAAAAAGAATTCTTCTTTCCCCCTCTTGTTACTTGGTTATTGCTTAGTTTGCAGAAAAAGAATGCAATTTCATCTTTGTTTTCAAGCAACATGAAGTCCACTCTTTGACTAATATTTGGCCTTTTCTCAATAAACCGTGTCCTCAGAGTTTAAAGAAAGAGGCCATTAATAAAAGCCCAAAGCCAGTTATAGATTGTCACACCTTCCTGTCTGAAGAACATAATTTATGACATTTATTTTCTACTCCAAGGTTAAAAGGCTGAAATTGTGGTCTGAGGGATGAAAAAAAGGAGACATAGATAATATCTTATAGTGGAGAGAGAGTATGGAGAGAGTAATTCGTTTAATCATTTCTCACAACAATTTACCTAAAAATGAGATTAGTCTGCCACATTTGTAAACAAGCTTGAGAAAGCACACAAAAAATACAGAGAGTATTGGAAATAAAAGCTGTTTGATGAACTAATTTTCATTTTTGTATTATGTGAATTTAGCATCTTTTCAAGCTATTCTGGTCACTGTAAAAACACAATATGAAGACAATTCCTATTGAAATTGTAACAGACACATTTTTGGAGAGGTTAGAAAGTGGTATGCGGTTCAGGAAAGCTGCATTTCATGAGTTTATGTGGAAACACTGAGGATTTGCTGCAGCTGGAATTTACAATTGGAAGATTTCTAAGGTAGTAAAAATGCATCTCCAGGGGTGGAGGAAGAGACATTAGTGTTCAAGAGGTGACCAGGACATCTGCACTGAATAATTAATTTCATTAAAGAGAAGAAAAACAAGCAGTTTCTATTTCTCATCTCAAAAATGGGGAGCAGAACCTTTGCTGTGCTCTGGTTTTACTGTCACCCTTCAGCTACTCCCTGACCTCAGCAGAGACACAGGACAACACTGACTTCAGCAATTGTCTTTTCCTATACTCAGAACTTCTGAAGATTTTTGAAAGCAGACATGAACAGTTTTGGTCAATAAATAATTCCAATTCAGCAATAATTTAATAGATGATATACAGATTTTGCTGTTAGCAGGCTATGCCCAGTACTGGTAGGGTGCCAGATTCAATACTAATTCTGTCCCAGTTTTATACAATTTTTTGTTTTAATATTTCTTCTTCACTCTCATATCTCAGAGTTATGTGCTGTAAGTCTTGACTAATGATTGATCAGAACAAATTTTGTGCTTTAGAATTGCTGCAGTGGTATAAAAATTTCATCTTCATTGTCAATGTGAAATTGTTCACATAAGGTATGGGGTTTTTAAAGATTTCTTTTGGAATTACTTGGCGTATGCATGATGCAAACTCATGAGTGTTCATCAAAATTTACTAACCTGGAGAAAAAACCAGATTTTAAGCTATCAGAAAAGTCTGCATGTGACATGAAAGAGGATTAAAGGTATCAACTTTTGGTCATACATTAAATCCTCACAATGAGAGGTAAAATACATGAGAAACAGAAATTCTAGTCTTGGAAAATGTAGCTGACAACACCCCAGTATAATTTTTTTCAGAAGCTTTCCGAACTGTGCTACATGTAGGGTCTATATGTGTCTCCCATCTGCTCCTTGAGATGAAAGTGAATTATCTAGTCAAGAATGGGAAGGAACTATCTGCATCAGTGATTCCTTGTGTCTAAACTAGCTAAGCTCTTCTCCAGAAAAGCAGGGTTTTTGTTTTTTTCCTTTTAGCCTGGGCCTGTTGTTTCTGGGAACGGTGCCAATATCTCTATGTGATATTTTGCTTACCATCCTGATATAATAGCTGGGAAGTTTCTGATCTTTTTCACAATGTAGAACTACCCAGACAATTTTGTAAGCAGAGTCAAATGATCCCTTGCTAAAATCCTCAGGAGGTATTTAGGCATGGATCTCTGTTGGAAATACCAGTGAGCAAAAGGACATTAAGAGCTTTGTGTCATGGCTACTTGAACTTACTTTGCAATCCAAATTTCTGTTTAAATTCTTACATTATAGGTCATTTAATTATGTGAGGCAAGGAGATGAATTATGAAAAGTCACTTTATCAGGTAGTTTTAGAAAGGAATAAATAGTCTCCCTAAGAAGCCCTTAAATCTGAGCAGAAACTCCTTTAAAACAAACAGGCAGGACTCTTAGAGCAAATAAAATATTTTTGTACATTCCTCTTCCCAAAAAATCCCCTATTTGCTTGTGTCTACAATATTTTCAGTGAAGGATAAAGTATTACAATTCTATAAAGTCCTCATGAGTCAAGTTTACTAACATTGTCATGAAAACAATTTGGATATCTCTCTGAATATTCAATGGAAAAGGGATAAAGTTGGGAACAGATTAACTGGTGAACGGTTCCAGTATTAAATCTATCTTTCAGTATTTTATATGACCTTTAATAGTTCTTTTATTATTGAACTATAACGTTATAATTTACATCAAGGCATTGGACTCACTGGATTAAAGAAATCTTTTTGTGAGAGGGAGTAGTAATATCCTAATTTTGGGCATACTTGTAATCTCAGTTGCAATCAATGATGCTTTAACTGGTGGTGATCCCAAGTATTTAATGTCCTGTAGTGGCCAACTGTCTTTACATTACAAATTCCATATAGAAAAATGTTTCTAAGAAGGAGCTAGATAACTTCAGTTTTTGGTTTGTTCTTTTGTTTTGTTTTGTTTTGGTTTTTTTTTAAAGAACACATGTATATTGTAGAAAAGTGGGAAATGAAGCTAAGGAAATAGTTCCCATCACGGAGATGTGGTGTATAACAATCTCAACTCCCACTACTCTAATGAACAAAGCTGGAAAACCCAAACTCAGACCTCAGAAGACAAAGGACTAAAATGAAGAGCCCAGAAATCATTTTGAAATCTCTTGAGTTTCAGTCTAAGCAAGAATCAAAACTGAATTCTATTTTCTTAGCATAGAGCCAGGTCTTAGAACCATTGGGGTTAGATAACGGATATCAAAAAACCAACACCCAAATACAGAGGACTTTGTGCATTTAATACACAGGTAGGCTCATCTGAAGCAAAATGTGCCAGGAATAAACTTTGAGAAATTTCAGAAGGTGGCCAAATTCACATTTTGGAATGCATTAAGAGAGCTTTCCCAATGTTCCAAAGGCCTAAAAATAAAAAGCTCTTTGACTGTATAATCTCAACAATACCCGATTCACACAATGAGCACTTTTCCTTCAACATGTCATCTGTACTGTGGGGCTCGTGTCTCCCGTGATGTTTGAATTCTGCTTTTGCAGAAGCCACTCTTTTTGAAGAATACAATACAGCATGTAGTTTTAAATGATTTCCATTCTTTCTCTCCCTCGAGAACTGGACATCAAAGATTTATAACAGGCTATGAAAAGATAATGCTGAACTGGCAATACTTTTCCTGAAAGAGAGTGGACCCAAATGGCCCCAAAGTTTAGTAAATGAGGTAAATATTAACCCTGATGTACAGGCTTTTCTTCAGAATACACCTTTAATGCTAGTAAAAAATCTGAGGATTGCACTAATTTCCCACAAATCTTTGAAGCAAATAAAAATAAACATACATGCAATCAAATACAGTCCTAGAGGTTTACATTCAGACAGAACCAAATTTGATAGAAACTGCCTGGTTTATGTCTGCAAAAGCCATCTTTGTCACAGGATGACAAATCCAGAGGGGGAGTACTTGACTACACTATATTGAAAGTTCAACAGGGACTATGACACCCCAAATAATTATTTTTTTAACAATTTCATTTTTATTTAGAGTGATCCTGCATGGGATTTCAGCTTCCTGTCTGGCTTTGGACTTTTCCACACACATGTGTGCTAGAGGCAGTCACAGTTACTCCTTCCTCCCCTCTTTAGCCAAGTCCTAGTCTGGGATCCTTATGTATACCAGCTGAGGGGCTAATAGAGCACTTAACACTTCTTTATGTGGCTCCAATTGTTGCCTTTTCCCTGGTCT
>VZTA01016315.1:0-17234 GCA_013398855.1 Mohoua ochrocephala | reverse complement strand
ACGCTGGGACACAGGTTCTTCACACTTTTATAAGTTTGGTCCATTTGCATATCAGGGTTAATTCTCCAATTATAACTTCAGTTTATGATGTAATTACCCCACGTTTGCCTCCCCCTACCTATCCCCCGGTTTTAGTTTACACATTTTGGGGCCTGGTGTCCTTGAAAAGCAAACCTGGAGAGGTTTATTATGTCTAACCAGCATGAGAGAACAGCAGCTCACAGGCCACAAGAAACTTCAGAGTTACCCACGAAGCAGTACAAGAGCTGAAAAATAGAAAAGTTAAAATCTAAGGCATCATCACCGGNTAAAACCTAAGGCATCATCACCGGTGAAATTCAGTTTATCACAAGGCTTTGGCATCCCACAGGTCTTTCCTTTTCCTGCCTCAGAAATTTTCCAGCACAGTGCCGTGCTCTTTTTAGGCTCTGTGAGACAGTGAATGAGGTCCAGTTGAATGGCCTCATTTGTGGTCCTTCAATGAGCTATGCCTGGCTCAGTGTTATGGAGAAGGAGAACACGTACTGTGAATAAACACCTGGGACAGAGACTGTCAGGTGGTGACCATAACTTGAAGGAGGCCCAGAGCAGGACTATTTAACACCACTGTTGTATGTCCTAACAGGCCTGAGATGATTGCAAAATATAAACATAATCCCAGGTCCCAATGAAAACATTTATAGCACTACATTGTGGAATCATAGAATCATTTAGGTTGCAAATTATCTTTGGGATCATCAAGTCCATCCATTAATCAAACACCACTAAACCATGGTCCTGTGCAGGGCCGGGAGCTGAACTCAATGATTCTTGTGTGTCCCCTCCAATTTAGCGTATTCTGTGATTCTGTGATGTACAAGTCTTTTAAATCCCTCCGTGGATGGTGACTCCCACCACCACCCTGGGCAGCCTGTTCCAATACTTGACAACCCTTTCAGTGAAGGAATTTTTCCTAATATCCAATCTAAACCTTCCCTGGTGTAACTTGAGATGTAACTTGAGTCCATTTCTTCCTGTCCTGTCACTTATCACTTGACTTTGTTCTGGGACACAGGACTTCCATTATTTCATTTTTTTTAATTTCATCCCTGCCAGCTTACCATTCCCAACACCCTGGATGATGGACAAGACACAAGAGCCTCTCCTTTGAGTCATGTAACCCCGTAGTGAGCACTGAGAGTGGGGTTACCCTCCCCTGTGTGATCTGGTGATGGACACCCATCCTCAGCCCTGGCACTTTGCACTTCTCCGCAATGTGACCAGACACATTAAACCTTCCCTCTTCTTCTTATGTGACCTGAGGAAACATCAACCATATAAGAAATTCTGAGATGTCTCATTGTCATGAAAGTGTGGGAAAGTACATCTGAATCATTGAGTCAACCAGATTTTATCATCCCAAATCTATTCCATTGCATCGTTGTGTGCCATCAGTTATCACTGCTCAGTTTTATCAACAATTCTCTTATCAAGACTTTCCCACTCTGTTTTATCATTATTTATTACTCTAAATGTTATCAGGAGCTGGGCACACCCATTCTGGGCTGCTCTGGCTGTTGTAATAGAAATCCAGTTGCTCAGTGGGAGAGAAAAGCAGAATCAAGTCTCCTGAATATCTCCTGGTTTATCTTCGGGATACAGTGACTGCTTCAGCCAGAGATATTCCCTGTTGATGGAACTCATCTTTCTCTACCACGATGTCATTAAAAAAGCCCCCTCCTATACACACGCATTTCATTGGGTTTAAAAGGGTTTCTCCTAAACAGTACCCAGCATAGTTTGGATATAGCACAAGGACCATTCCCAACAGTTTACTTAGAGACAGGTATTTTAATATAAAGGAAGAAAGTTTGACCATGTAGGTGCAGACCATTCCCTGTTACTTAACCTCAATACCTTGCAGCCACTCTTAATTTACTTGCACAGACAGAGTCAGTGTCTCTCCCTTACAAGTAACCTTTCTCTCCTTTTTTTTTGATTTCCGTACTGTCTAAATGATCCTCTCCAAGGACAAGTGTCATCTCCTCTCCCTTTTTGTAGAGGTAAAATCAAAATGCCTTATAGGCCATATATGGTGCTGAAAGGTTTATAATGAGGTAGCAATCCAAGGTCTTTAGAAGAGGTTTCACCATATTCTCCTTGCAGCATTGAGTAAAACAGTGCTCACGGTAGTTCTCTGTCACTACGGCACATTGCTTAATCACATTACTCGCTGCTTTCATTTGCTCTAATTCTTCACTTGGAAGCTTTTTTTTTTTTTTGCTCCGAGTAGAACATTTGCAATCTGCCTTTTTACTGTGCATGCAAAAACTAGCATGTTTTTAACTTCTGAGAACTCATTCAAGGAGACAGCATCATTTTTGTACATGGTGTTCTCTGAGAGTGCCGTGCATCCTGCATGCTTGGTTGGTAGCAGCTTAATGCTGTCACGGTCCTCCAGGGGCTTGTCCCATGTGGTTATAATTAACTTTTAATGTCTGCCTTCAGGGCAAAACACTTAAGGGGTTAACCAGTTTTCTCCAACAGAATGAATAGTTAAATGGTAACATACGTTTATCAATATATTCCACAAAGCGGAGGAAAATACCTAAGTATTTTTTCTGCTCCTTGTCTCATATTTGTCTAATTCAGAGTCACTTGCCAACTTGAGAGTGGAGATTATCAAGTCTCATAATATAAATGTGTTTGCTACATGGTTAACACAGTCTTACTTAGTAGCTGAGTCAGTGAGAGGCTTTGTTGGACCAGATCTCGTTGGTATTTAACCATTGCAAGCACTTACAGTCTTTCTTTCTCCCATAAGTACATGTTGCATCATGCTGAGACCTAGGAGAGTGACTTACTACAAGGACATGCATGACTTTGCAACGAAACCAGACAGACTTTACTTATAATGTTGCTAGAGAGATGGGGAAAGTTACTGTATGAGAGTATAATTGCTTCATCAGCTGGCTCTACATTGTTAGAGTGGGACTCAGTTCCTAAACACTGTATTACAGTGTCACCTAAGACACCCTGGGATACCCAAGGCACTTATTCAGTGCTTAAAATGAAACTACGTACCTGTATTTGGGGAATGCAATCCCACCTTAAATTTAAATGTTCGCAAAGGACACGATGAGCAGGAGTCAGCTCCTCAAACACAGGTGCCTTGTGCCATTTTAGTCGCTATGGGTTATCCTGCCAGTGCAGAAGGGTTCAGCACTCCTGTAAATTCTTTAATACCCAAAAACATCTCCAATGATACCGTTGCATTCGTTGCATTCAGCAAACTAAATTCTTTTTACTGAATGGACACCACACAATCTGGCACCTTTCTGTGGATACTTGACCGAGTCTGAATGAACTCTTGCCCATGCAGTTTGCAATCGAGCACAAAAAGTGCCTGGCTCTGAAAAAAGAGGCTTAGCGGAAGAGTTGCCTGAGTTCTGATTCAGTAGTCAGCACGTGTGCAGTGAGCTCTCGGCACTGCAGGGTGTGGACATGCCTTCCAGGGCTGTTCCGAGGCTGGAATAAACCCATGGAAGAATGGCCAGTGCTCTCAAAGTATGCTGAGTGAGCCCACAAAGGGGACCAAGCTTGTCAAGAAGCAGAAAGGTTGACCAGAAAAAGTACATATTTGCCTTGCTTTGGTCCTGTATGCTTGGCTGTGAAATTTTTTTCATCGATGTACCATCCAGAAATCTTGAGAAAGACCTAAGCGTGCATAATATGGCATAAGATTGTTTCCTTTTAGCTGTAGTGGAAGATTAAGCCTGCATCTAGAAATCTCCAAACTAATTCATTGTGTTCTTAAAGAAGTTCCAGTAGATTCATTTCCTTTAATGCTGGACACTACAACTGGGGAAATATTTCAGTAAAGCACTTATGTTCTGTGGGAATTTATCTCCACATTCTCTAAGGCATGCTAAAATCAAATATAGCAATTTGGGGATATTCCTTCCTCAACCACCTCCTTGTGTGTCACTGGCTGTAGACTGCGGTGTGTTTCAGGATTTGAATTCATCATCTCTGGTGAGTACTGCAAACTCCTGGTACACCACCCTGCTGCTCACCAGGAACTGCAGAAGTGAAAGCCCAGCCTTTCAAATGAGAAATCCCACCACCTCACTGCTCCTCAGCAGCTGAAGATAATCACAGACCCATCACAGAAACAGAACAGTTTGGCTTGGAAGGGACCTTAAAGGTCACCCAGTTCCACCCCCTGCCATGGACATGGACACCTTCCACTAGACTAGGTTGTTCCAATCCCCATCCAGCCTGGCCTCGAACACTTCCAGGGATGGAGCAACCACAACCTCACAGTAAAGAATTTCTTCTTAATATCCAGTATAAACCTACTCTCTTTCAATGTAAAGCCATTTCCTCTTGTCCTAATATTGATCTTTGCGTTCTGCTGAATCTGAAGAGTGTGTGGGCACATTTTGCCTTGTCTGCCATGGGATCCAAAGCCTGAAACAGTGAAACAAAAAGGATCTCCAGGTTGATAACAGCTCAAACAACACAGATAAAGTCCCTAAGAACTGAATGAGATCTGTAGATAGAATTAAATTAATTACATGTCTTAGCCATTTTCCATCCTTTACAACAAACTACAGGATGATGTTCATCCCTCTTTTAGAGAGGGATGGGAACAAGACACCAAGAAATAAACTGTCTGCCCTTACACTGTCTGGCAAATTAGTAGCACAAGTAAAATAAGAGCCAAGATCTCGTGGGTGAGTCTTTCAGCTGACCACACTTTCAAGTCTTCACAATGTTGTAAAGCAACATTTGCTGGCTTCAGGCTGTTAATTCTTTGCATTGTCAGCCCATTCTATTGAGACACGACTGAGCAACATTAACTTTTATACTCAGTCATTTCCCTATTGTTGACTTGATCTGATCTCAGTGGAGAGTTGCTGTCAGTATCCCTCAAAGAAAATGGGCTACGTTAAACACCTCCGACTGGTGCTCGAGTAAAAGCCTGAGTCCTCTGTCAAACATTACTGCCTTGGCAAAAGGGAAAAGGGGGAGGGGAAAAGAGACCCTGATACACAGCTTGTTAAGGATTTCAGAAAATACTTAATACATTTGTCTGTGTATTGCCTGTGACTCCAGAACGTCTTTGATTTTCAACTTACAAATTCTGATTTATTATCCAATTCTTCTGCATGTCAGAGAGCACAGCTATGAAGTAAGGCCTCATAAACTGTATCACAGTGTTGTCTTCAGTGTTTTTAAGGCTCATATATATATTTATGAGCAGAGTCAACCTTAAATAGCAGATTTCATTGACATTAGGGGACATCTGGGGTAGCTCTCCGGCAATCACTGCAATGACACGTGGTATTCACATTTACACAGTACAGCTCTTAGCAACCTCCAGTTAAATCATCCACTTTTAAAGAACATCTCAACATTATGAAATCAAAAGGGTAATATCCATCTCTTCCACATTCCTCTCCCCTCAGTACTAAAAGAAACTAAACCAAACGATGTCACCCCAGACTGTGTATTCTCCTAAATCAGTCCCGTTTTGCAAAAGCATTGGAATATGGGGACACCCTAAGAATGAGGTCCCAGTCCCCATCCAGAAATATCCTAATTATCTTTCTTTTGACTAAGTTATGCTCTTTTATAAGTCTGGAGCTATTAAAAATTTCCATGACATCACGTAACACTTCAAACTCTTCCATAATAGACAAAACCTTAATGTTTTATGAAAATCGTAATAACATATTGGAAGTTTTCTCTATTGCTGATAATAAGTTACATTAATTAGAACACTTTTTTGAAACTAGTCTTGGCTTATGGTATGTATGTATAACTGAAATTGAATTGAAACATTTTTCCTGAAGGATCTGCTTGAAGCTAGTGATACCATGATAATTTTTGCCTTTTCTTTTTATATACCTTTTATGTATTCTCAGTATTCTTAGCATACATAGTTGAAATTCTTTAACCTAATATTTTAACTTAAGTCCTGGTATTCTGCTAAGCCAGAAAACCAAAATCCTAAAGACCTCACAACTGAGAACCAGAAAGCCTTATGCTATCTTGAAAAACCATGGCCCTCTCTAGAACATATTTTATAAACTAGACTCAAGCTCCATCCTGGGGAAAATACTTTAGAATAGGGAGATATCATGCCATTCATTTAAGCCTCTCTTTGGGGAATCTTTGTCAGATATGCTAATTTGCAAAGTCTATAAAATTATATACTTGATATACCGTGTGTGTACATTTCAACATATTCCACCTTGATGAATTGTTGCACCTAAGGATCCTTGTTAAATATCTTATACCTTAACCCTGTCTGGCTCGTGATTCTAGGACCAGGAAAAAGACATCACTGGAAAAAGTAGTGGGACTATTTTCTTACTTAGATTTTGTCCAAATTGCCACACAACTCAAATCTTTAGTTTTACATCCAGTCAGTTAACACTCTGCCAAGCATTCACAAGTAGGGTTTAAAGCAGAAACAGTCCCAGAACAGGTTTGTGTTGAGAAACTCTGATTTATCTTGGGATACGGAGTGGTGCAGATAAGTTTTGCAGTTTGAGTATGACCAGACCTCATCATGAGGCTGCAGAGCAGGAGAATGGACTTGGTACTGACGTAAATCATTTGTATATTCACAGGTGGATTAAAGCAGTCAAATATGGCAAACTACATGGAATCATGGAATGGGTTGGGTTGGAAGGACCTTAAAGGTCATCCTGTTCCACCCCCTGCCATGGGCAGGGACACCTTCCACTATCCCAGGTTGCTCCAAGCCCTGTCCAACCTGGCCTTGAGCACTTCCAGGGATGGGGCAGCCACAGCTTCTCTGGGCACCCTGTGGAAAAAGAAGAGTTTCCACAGGATTGTGGAAAGCCATCGCAAGAGCAATGTGATGAGTCTCTTGATCTTGAAGGTCTTTTCCAAGCTTTATGATTCTTTTTCTCTTTCATACAGAAAAACAGACAGCTGGTTAGATTAGACTGCTACCTTCAGGTGGTTACGTTTAGGTGAGATTAATTTTCCCTCTCTGATATCCACATAGGACCCAGACACTTCCAAAGATTTCACAGTCAAGTGAGGTGTATGTACAATAATGTACAGATTATTGGGTTGGAATATCCAGTGCTTTATAATAAATTTGCATAAAGAGCTGATGAAAGCTTGACTAGCTGCCCACTACAACACAAAAAGGACAAGAATTATATCTTCTGCTAATAAAATATGGTCACTTTTTGCTGTCCGTGTTTACTTATATTAGGACTCACCTGAATATAGGCTGAAATGAGGTAAAGAAAACCTTTTTTTGGTTCATTTTCATGGACTTTGAGTGAGACCATAAAAGAAATGTATTTGAAATAGTTCTATAATTTTAGTCCTATCTTCAGCTTCCCTAAATTATCATATTTCTCCAAAAATCCTACTTGAAGATTTCTCTCTTCTTCTCTTGTATTTCCTACTTGAAGATTTCTCTCTTTATATTTTGTCTTTTCATTTTAGGGAGCTTGGGAAATTTTCTCCTTTTAAATTTAATATTATTTTTTGTTTTCAGTTCAATCTTTTCACCAGTGTGAACATCTGAGCTTAGTAAAATATACACATGAGAAACAGACACATCAGTGAGTGCTATCATTTTAAACTATAGTGATATAAAGAAATACTCTATTTTTAGTTTCAAATTGTTTATCTTCTTTTGCCCCCTTTGGAAACATGGTCTTGACTAATAGTTATTGTGCACATTCTTCAACTTTTTTCTATCTTTTCTTTGGGGAGTACCCAGGGGAAAAAAAAAAAAAAAGCAGAGTTTAAAAGATGTTTCAACTTTTAGTAATTAAGCTCTGGTGAGCGTTACAAGAATATTTAATGCTCTGCTGCTCTATCTGAAGAGGATCTGGAGACTTACAAGGAATTACAAGAACATGATTTACAAAACATAAAGCTCACGTTGTCAGAGCATCCTCTGAAATGCCTTCAGATGAGAAAGATTTTTTTCTGGTGTTTCATTAGAAACAGTGAGCGGGGAGAGTCTCACAGCGTTAAGACATTTTTGTTTAGTTTTGTTTTGTTTTTCACTCCCGTACTTAGGAGTAACTTGTTGGCTTTTTTCCACCTCATGCTCACTCTCGCAGATGAGCATTAGAGAGAGTTTGGAAATGGAAGGCCTTTCTGTCTGCAGCTAGCAGGGTCAATTCAGTGTGGCAGCTGCGAGCGGGTGACATAGACTTATATTGACACAACCCACTTTTTGCTGCAGAATCACAAAGCGAAAGCACCCGGGGCTCTTCTGCCTTTTTCAATAAGATACGAATTTTTGTCTTCCTTGTATTAAGCAGAGATCTGTCATCTTGACTTGTACACTAAATGGTCCATTCTGACTGCCTTGTTTGTGTCCAATCCCAGCCAGGATCTAGAAACATGTGTTAACATTCGGCATGTTTGGGGGCGAGCGGGAAGGGCCTGAGGCTAGACTCCCTGATGTCTGCTGGAGGGTAGTCAATAATCATTAGCCCTTCAAGTGGTAGATGCCCAACATAAACTGTATTAATTTATTTTAAAAATCTTTACTTTAAGCCACAGGGAAAGGCATTTTAGAGAACGCAACTCCCCTGAAGTAACGAAGCGGCGATAAAGACGTAGTGCCATGGAAGTGAAATTCTGGCTTATTGGGGGGGGGTGGACATGGTTTTTTAGCACTGTGTCATCAGCTAGAGCAATGGGAAACTATTAAAAGTAATTAGCCCGTGCCTGTCTGTCACTTAAGTTTATCCCTGTGGTGATAAAGAAGTGTGATTTGCCCTAAGTCTTTTCTGATTGCCAACATCTCAGCGTTAGCCACAGAGCTAAACCTGCAGCGCCGGGGGAAGTTCTAATGTTCATTGTAGTCAACGTGAGGTAAATGAAGCTGGGCTTTTTAGTTTTATTTTTGATGGAGCTCAAAGAAACCAAGTTTTTGTACTAATTAAATATTCAGAGAAACTGTGAAGCATCTCATCTAACTGTGACTGTTTATGTGTGGATAGGTGTCAGTGGCAGGCCAAACATTGCTGTCATTTATATTTCCACCCATCTTGGCGTGAGTTGGGTGGAATGGTGTTGATGGAGAGACTTATTTAGCATAGTTATTTCTATGTTTTTGTACTGCACATATATATCAGATGTATTAAAGTGAAGGGAAAAAATTCCAGTAGAAGGCAGTGAACCTGTAAAATAGCATTCAGTGCACCCAACATTTCAAGTTCAAAAGTGGGCAGTTAGTCTTGCCCCTTGCAGATGACATAAAGAACCAGGGACACCCAAAGTGCAATTCAATGCATCCTAAAATAAATGGAATGAGTTGCCCCCTTGAGGTATCTATTCATGTCCTTTGGCTATAGAGAGATCTGTAACGTTGGTTATCCCATTTTCATATAGCTGAAATCACGTGAGAAGAGACCCAGTGGAAAAATTGAAGGATTCCCATACCGGGAGGAAATTTTCAGGTCCGAATTAATCTAGTTTATCAGAAAGCAAATCAGTTCGTAAGCCGTATCATTTCCAAGAGAAAGAGCTCCAGCAATAGGAACTCTGGATTCTTTTTTGTTATGTTTTAATATTATTAACATTTATTATTGTTACATTGTTAGCATTTAACAAGTGAAATACCTAAAAGGAACCAAAGGGTATTCCTCTAAGACACTGAAAAGGCCAACAGCCCAGCTCAAGCCTCTACACCAATACAAGCAGCACAGGCAATGAACAGGAGAAAATGCAAAGTGTAACAGGAAGGGCTTCTACCGGTTTGTCAGCCAGAACAGGAAGGTCAAAGAAAACGTACCCCCTGAGAAGCAAGGCTGGCAAGCTGATAACATGGACGAGGAAAAGGCTAAGGTACTCAAAAACTGTTTTGCCTGAGTCTTCACTAAGTGTCTCTTCCCACACCTTTTGAGTGGACAGGGAGCAGGATGGAGACTGTGGGATCAACATCCCTCTCGGTGTAAGAGAAGACCAGGTTCACCTGAGGAACCAGACCGTACACGGGTCTGTGGGACTCGATGAGATACATCCCAGAGGCTTAAGAAAATTCAGTGATGCAGTTGTCAAGCCACTCTCCATCATATCTGAAAAGTCATGGCAGTCGGGTGAAGGGAAATCATGAGAAAAAGGGAAACATTGCACTAATTTTTGAAAAACACGAAAAGAAGAACCCTGGGAACTGTCAACCTATCATCTTCACCTCTGTGCCCAGGAAGATTTGGAATGGATCCTCCTAGAAGCCGTATTAGGGGATATGGAGGACAGGGAGGTTATTTGAGAGAGTTAGCAGGGCTTCACCCAGGGCAAGGCCTGCCTGACCAACCTTGTGGCCTTGTATGATGGAGTGACTGCACCAACAGTCAAGGGCTGTGAACACCATCCACCTGCACTTCTCTAAGGCCTTTAACACGGTCCACCACGACATCCTTCTCTCTAAATTGGGTTTGATGGATTGACTCTTCAGTGCTCAAGGAACAGGCTGGATCATGGCATCCAGAGGGTGTCGGTGAGTGGCTCAATATCCAGATGGAGATCAGTAACAAGCGATTTTTTCCTCAGGGGTCAGTTCCAGGACCAGTACTGCCAGGGAGTTGGTAGATACCCCATGCCTGGAACCATTCAATATCAAGTTGGATGGAGTTATAAGAAACTTGATCTAGTTGAAGATGTCCGGCTCATTGCAGGAAGTTGGACTAGATGATGTTTAAAGGCCCCTTCCAGCACAAACTATTCTATGATTTTATGATTATTATATTTTATAGCATTATTTAGAGGTTTAAACTTGGATTTGTCAGATCCAGTAATCTTTTCAGATTTCTTAGAATTGTTTTCATGGCATCTGGGATGTGAATTCATCATTTTTGGGGCTCTGTCGTAGTACTACGTTTCGTTCAACAAGCCTTCCCGGAAGTGTGTCTCAGTGAAGCCACAGGGATTATGCACATGCCCAAGTTTTTTGCTGAACTGGGGCATCAATCTGTGATATTATTGCTTTGGCTGTCCAACTGGATGAACTGTCTGCAATTAGTTTCCCTAAAATAACGGCATATGCCCTGACAGATTCAATATCTTCTCTGATAAATCGGAGAGATAGGTCCTAGGTGGAGAGCTACCAAGAAGCCGCTGGCAAAATGACCCAAGGAAGGCGGGCTTATTTGACAGTAGGTTTCACGATATCCTCACATTAATTCCATAGTTCTTCTGAGCAAGTCTCATGTTTAACAAGACTGGGTGTGTAGTGTAGCAGGTTTTTTGTGCACAGCAGATGGGCATTGACACGTGTAGATCTGTGTGTATCCAGAGCTGACATGTCTCGTTTAGCTTGTTGTTGTACTGGAAGGACCAACTTTTAATTTGTCCCAAATTTTTCCCAGCTTTCCATCCGGCGCTTTAATGCATAAGCCACTCAGACAAGTTATTGTTAAATGACCCATAATAATTCTAAAAAAAATATTAAAGCCTTTGTCACAACCTAATTAAAAATGCCTTCCTTCATCTGTCCTGTGTTAGAGCCTATCGTGACAGTGCCTTGAGTAAATGAGTTGGAAGAAATGCTTGTTTTCCTGTAGGATTTTCTACCTAAATAGCCAATTTTTCAAACTATGAGACAAGACATGGGATGATCAAGAGTATGCCTCTGCTGGAATCTGAAAGGGAATTTATTGGGAGAAAACTAAAACCATTTCTCATGGTAACTCCGTAGATAAAGGCAGAAGGCACTGGCGATGTCTTACAGGACACAACCCTGGTGCTTTAAACCTCATTAATAAATATCTCTGTTCTCAGTCCTCAGAAGTGCGAGCAGAGACACATCAAGGGAGTGTGGATCTGCTGTTTTGCCTTTCAGGTATGGAAATTTCAATGTCCATGCCACACGCATCATTAAGGGCATCTCCGTAGCCAAATGGAGAAGTTACATATTTTTAGAAGGTGACAGCACATGTCCTATAAAGGTCTTTCATACAAATAAGAACCAGAAAATATAATAATCCTTTCAGAAAACCACTTTATACCTATACTTTTTTTTTCTCATGGTCTTTCATTTTCCATTTTTCGTGTTTAGATGTTGCATTTTTTTTGAGAAATGTGTTAATATTATTTGCTTTTTAAAAACTTCCAGCAGTTTCATTCCTTTCAATAAATAAACCTTACTTTTTTGTTATTTTGACCTAGTGTTTCTCCCTACTGTTTGCAGAAAAAAAATCCATTCTTTCACAGATTTATGACTGCAGCTGATCATGATTCTGCAGCATTCTCTCTCTCCTGTTTTTTTCATCGATCCACTGTCTTACTAAATATTTACTGTTACATTTCAAATTCACCCAGCTGTCTGTTCGTTGTTTGTATTATTCTGGATACATCCATCTCCCTCTCTTCTCACAAAGACCAGTTCTTAGATGATGTCACGTGCAACATTGATTTTATCTAGGATTTTTTGGGTTTTTTTGAGTTTGTTTTATACAGGGCTGTTGGAATGCTTTCAGGAAAATCCAAATGTACTGAAGATTATTCCATCATGTGATTCTTTTCCCTTTCTTCTTGTCCTTGTGTAGAACCAACTGTGCATTTTACCTACACCTGACTCCCACTTCACTTGGGAGGAAAGGTAACTCCTTACAGAGACAATTCCAGAGCAGAAATATCTTCTTACACATCTACCTTAAGACAGGATGAATTACCTGTGGAAAATTCTTTTTCCAAGGACTGTAGATAGAAACTAAGAGAACACTAGGATTTATCTGGTTTTCAGGTGAGGTGAATCTCATCTACTTTTACTTCTTTTATCTGCTCTGCTGACAATGGGCCATAAGAATGATTGGAAAAGAAAGTAGGAATGTCCTTGGAGCTGCACCTTGGGAGCATTTTTAAAGTAGACTTCAACTACAAAGAACTTTGGATTTATTTTCATGCACGATTTATATTTTTTTATATGTCACTTGCTATTTATTTTGAATTAGTTGCTTTTCACATGCCTGATGCAAAGAAGGAGACTTTGTTTACTGATTAAGGATTTTAAAATTATCGTTCCAAATCATTCTTTTACTTTGGGAAATGATTTGAATAAATGCAGGAAAATTAATAGGAAAAAAGTACATCTTTTTTTTATTTCTATTTCTATTGAGTAGTCTTTCCTTCAAGGTGCTTAGGACTTGTATTTTGTGCATTTCCAGGGCAAAAATACAGCTGGGCAAATGCTAATTTCCTCGGCAGAGTGCAGCTCAGAGGTCTCAGTCAGAAAGAAGTAAATCATCAGATGTTGCCGGGTTTGAATAAACTGATTTGTTACATCCATTCACTTTCCTGCCCAGAGAATCCCTCCCTGCCTTTCTATCCATCTCCTCCTCTGAACCTCTGGGGCAGGAAGATTCTGCCTTAAAGCTACTGGGATTAATTATAAGCAACTAATACAAACTCTCTATTTACCCACACTGCTTCACAGAAGTTTAGAGAACACCTGAAACGATCCCCAAATGTGAGCACATTTATTATTTAGGCAGTCTTCCTCAGATTATAATGTTAGTTATTATTTTACTCACTGTAAAAATCTCTGCAAAAGTGAGGGGTTGGGGGGTAAGAAGACAGGAGAAACATCCCAGAAGAAAAGTCCCACTGGCTTTAGGGTAGATAGAAAAAAATCCAATAGTGCTTATTTTAAAATTTTTGGACAAAACTGTTACTTATTTTTTCTCAGTTTCATGGTGGGTTTTTTAAAATAAAATATCCTAAACTCCCAAACCTGTTAATTCGCTGTGTTGATTTTGAGTTTTTTTCAGAGCCATAGTTTAGGAGAAAAAGGGAGCTTTTCTTAATGGAAAGTCTTGGTTTTTACTATGGAAAACTAGAAAAAGACACTTGTACTACCTTGTGCTTCTCCTTTCCTCATCAACTACTTTTCCATTTGATGTTTCCTGGCTCTCTACCAGTTTCTATTTCTCAACCATCCCTCTCACAGGGTTGTTGTTATCTGCCTGCCACTGATGGCATCCAACAGGATCTAGGCTGTTGAGAGATGTGGGATGGGATTCATTTCACCAAGAGTCATCTGGTGCCTGCCGTCCCTTCAAAGATAAAAGAGAGAAATAAGCATTTCCAAGGAGTAATTTATCAATCCCAAAGCCTAAACCGGATCAAATGTATTGTTCAGTTAAAGTCAGCTTCTCTGCTGATGATCAAGAGAGGTGAGAACAGCTAACTCACATCTATAAGTCCATTTAGATGGCTAAACTTAGGTGCTGGCTTGATCCCAACTTCTCCCGGTGCTAGGAATGACATTAGAGGGTGTGGGACCTCACAGAATCAGCGTGGAATCGTTAAGGTTGGAAAGCCCTCTGAGGCCATCAAGTCCAACTGTTAAGCCAGCACTGCCAAGTCCAGCACCTAAACTGCGTCCCCAAGTGCCACAGCCACGTTTTTTGAAACTCCTTCATAACAAGTTTAAGATTTTACTACGGTATTTAAGCGTGCATCCGTATGACTGCTCCTTGAAAACAGGCATTATTTTATCTCGTGCCTGGGTTGCATCTAATTTATTCAAAAAGAACCAGAAAACAGTGCACTTCATACTTCTATTTTGATTAGTGTAGATCAGACAATCTGATTACGTGGTAAAACAGAAAAACCAGCACCAGGGGCCATAATTCACCCCCTTTTATATCCTGAGTTTCTCTCCTAGAGCAGGAGTTGAGTGCGAATTCAACCAGTATCATTTTCCACTCGAGCTGTAGTTGCACCTACAATACCACATGCTGTTTATACTCACATACCCTCGGCTTTTCTGTCCTCCTTCCTAAATCCCTTGCCTGTGTACTTAAACAACTTAATAAGCTCGCGGTTCCAGCTGATTCCGCACTGCAATAAAGACTATACAGTCCTTCTAGCTGCTTTCTACTGTAAATGCATTCTTCCTCTTTATCTGTGTTATCTATTCATTAAATATGTATCTTTCTACTGGAGTTTTTAATCACCACAGGGATCTATTCCATTTCCATGTGAATGATTTGTTCTTTTTTTTTTTTTGTGCAAAGAGGAAAATACACTTTTAATGTAGAGAGTACACTACATGTTGTTCGACTGATTACATCTTGCCCCTGCTTCATCCTCTTTGTACATAAATGTACTCACGTCACACATTTCAACTGCTGAAAGGACAAAAAGTTCAAAATGGATGGGAGAAGACGTTCTTAACAGATGCTTTTCCGGTATCCTTGCTTCCCTCTCTGCCATGAATTAAAATATTAATCATAGCAAGCTCTTTAAATCTGAGTGCCTGCATTTAAAAAGGAGTGAATTTAGCATACAAGGAAATAAGGCACTGGCTGTTGGAGCACAAGTCAGGCGTGTGTTATCTGCAGCCTGGGATGGAGGACAGCATCCAAATGGCCCTGCCGGTGTACACATGCCTTGGGTGCTTCTACCCACACCTTTTTGGGACGGTTTGTCCTGTGCTTAGGTACACCACCATGTTCTCAAAAGGTTGAACAGCAAGCTGGACTGCTTTGGGCCACTTAGGTAAAGAATGGGACAAGTCTTGCTTGAGCCGATAAAAAGATGCAATCTTGTCTCTCCAGAATGAGAGGAAATGGCCTTATGTTGTGCCAGGGGAGGTTTAGATTGGATATTAGGAAAAATTCCTTCACTGAAAGGATGGTCAGACATTGGAATAAGCACGAGGGAACTGGGGAGCCAGGGAATAGGTACCAGTGAAGTGGCAGAGTCACCATCCCTGGAACTGTTCAAAAGGGTGTGGATGTGGCACTTGGGGATGTGGTTTAGTGGTGAACCCAGTGGTGCTGAGTTAATGGTTGGACTCAGAGGTCTATTGCAACCTAAATGCTCCTATAATACCATATTACTGCTGTAGGCTCCCTTAGTGGAAATTGGTTGGGTATTAGGAAAAATTTGTTTACTGAGAGAGAGGTTAGGTGCTGGAATAGTCTCCCCAGGGAAGTGGTGGAGTCACTATCCCTGGAAGTGTTCAAAAAACAAATTTACGGGGCACTTCCTGATATGGTAGAGTGAGCACAGTGGCATTCACTCAAAGATTGGGCTTGATGATCTTGGAAGTCCTTTCCAACCTTCTTAATGATTCTATGATTCTAAATTGGAGCGGGATAAGTCTCCAAAATTACTCTGCTAAGGTGGAGTGAGGGATCTTTGGGAGGTGCTTTTACCTCCCCTTGACAAAAACCTCGATCAGACATTTGGTTAATTTAATTTCTCTGTAGCGGTGATTAAATGGCTTGAATCTGACCTTTCTGTTTTCCTTTGCCCCAAGGCTCAGGGACCCTCACTAAGGGCAATAAGGCCTTGCAGCAACCAGCAGGCCAGTGTTTATTCTGGAGTAAATCCTTGTTAGCCCGAAGCTCCAGTCACCTCCGAGTTCTTGGCTATCTGTTCTCATGACAGAAAATCATAAAGCACTGTCCTTTTTAGGATCAACAAACATGTCACAGTAGAGTCGATGAAAAATAAAACCTCTGCCTCCTCAGAAACTTGGAGAAATTTAAAATGTTTCTTGATGTGGTTGGGTTGTGGGTCACGGCTTTCCTGTGTGCCTGATCCAACAGTTAATTATGCTCTGTGGCTCTAAGGCTTTCCTAAACAAATAACTCATTGGTGAGAGAGGCTGTATAAACATAAATGAGATGGGATCTTTGTGGCATTTAGTCATTGGATAAAATTAATACTCCAGAAAAGGGGTGTGAAGAAGGGAAAATTTTTCCTTTAGGTATTTTAAGGCCTTTTTTATCTTTGCCTAAATGAAAAGAAAAAGAGCAATGTCCTGATACTGCTTCAGCTCCCACTATTACTTGCATCAGCACTGGATGCTTGATGTGACACCAATTTTGCTGAATTTTAGCTTTCTGGAAGCCAGATTTCTAACCTAAGCTTAGCAACTGGTTTCTGTTTGGGCAGAGAAATTTCCAAAGTGTTAACCATCCCACCCCAAGCTTCCTCTTACTTCTGCAGTTTACAGAAACTCCCTTGAAAACCGGGAACGTTTGAACTTTGAAACAAATTCCGCCCCTAAGCCGTATGCAGCTTTCTAAGTAGGAAGAGTTGAACACTAGGACAAACTCAAGGGATGTAATTAATTTACTTTGTAAAAGCAACTTATTTTTTTTTAACTTGGAAAAAAAAAGTTTAATAATTAATTTATATTTCAGTATAAATTCCATTGCTCAGGTTAACAGAAGATGGGACTGTCTCAGTAGCCTGTTTTGGACACTCCATGATGT
>VZTA01016313.1:0-60761 GCA_013398855.1 Mohoua ochrocephala | reverse complement strand
GGCATTTTTTGGCGGGCATTTTTTGGTAGGCATTTTTTTTCTTCACTTCATTTGTGACATATGTTGAGGCATATATATATATTGGTCCCTCTCAGTCCCCATGTCTGAAAAGAAAAAAATAAGGCATACATGATATTGGATCAACAGATTTTGTGTTCTGCACCAAATAGTGGCAATCACGTGCAAGACTACTTGAGCGGGGCTGTAAATAGCCCTGATGATTGGTATGATATGATTGTATGATATGATGTGAGATGAGTTCCTTCTCCAAGTGATAGAGGAGCCAATAAGAAAAGGTGTTACACTGGACTTCATTCTCACCAACAAAGAGGGGCTGGTGAGGAATGCTCAACCTTGGTTGCAGTAGCCATGAAATGATGGAGTTCAAGATCCTTAGGGCAGCAAGGAGGGCACACAGAAGGTCACTACCCTGATGTCAGGAGACAAGATTTTATCGACTTCAGGGATCTGCTTGGTATGTGATAAAGCCCTAGAGGGAAGAGGAGTCCAGGAAAGCTGGCTTCAAGGGTTCAAGGATCACCCCCTCCTAGGGAGTGATGCATTCCACTGAAGAGGAAGATGGGTAAAAATGCCAGGAGGCCCATATGGATGAACAAGGAGCTCCTCGACAAGGAGGAGCACAAAAACCCAAGCACAAATAAGGATACCTACAGAGGGTGCAAGCAGAGAGAAGTACTGAGAAATTGTCTGAGCAGCCAGGGATGAGGATAGGAAAGCTAAAGCCATGATAGAATTCAGTCTGGGAGGAACATCAAGAGCAACAAGAAAAGTTTCTCTAGATATGTTGGTGATAAAAGAAAGACTACGGAAAATGTGGCCCCTCTCCAGAAGGAAACAGGACACCTGATTACTTGACATATGGAGAAGACCGAAGTGCTCAATGAGTTTTTTGCCTGTCATCACCAGAAAATGCTCCAGCCACACTGCCTGAGCTGCAGAAGGCAAAGGCAGGGGCTGGGAGAACGATGAACTACCCATTGTAGAAGAAGCCCATGTTCAAGACCATCTAAGGGACCTGAAGTTACACAAGTGCATAGGACCTGTTGAGATACATCTGTGCATGTTCAGGGAACTGGCAGAGGAAGTGACTAAGCCATTATCCATCATGTTTGAGAAGTCATTACAGTCCAGTGAAGCTTCCAGTGATTAGAAAAGGGGAAACATAAGCCCCATTTTTAGGAAAGGAAATAGGGAACACCTGGGGAACTACAGGTTTTCTCACCCCTATGACTGTAAAGGTCATGGAGCAGATCCTCCTGGAAGCTGTTCTAAGGCACAGAGAAAATAAGGAGGTGATTGATGACATGGCTTCATTAAGAACAAATAATGCCTTGTGGTCTTCTATGACAATGTTAGAGAGTTGGCGGATGAGGAAAGAGCCACTGATGTCATTTATCTGGACTTGTGCAAAGCACAATACTGGTTGTATTCCAAAAACATTGCTATATCAAGGAATGGATCCAATGTAGAGACTGACATAAGCACCCACAATTTCATAATGGACTAACTATGCCTTCTAATCCAGCACTATTTCTTAATTTGGAGAGAATATTGTAGAAATCTCAATGTCCACAAATATTCAAAATCAGTTAGTTGTTAAAACAATAAATAATATTTTTGTTCAATAATTTTGTTTTCTTGAGGACCGATGGTCTAAGTCTTCTATGAATATTGGCCATACTGATAGAGAGGAAATTGAAACTAGTGTTCTGCCAACTTTTTGCCTCTGAGATTTTCCAGAGTGTCACCTGAATGGTGCTCTGAACATTGTTTTTTATCCTAGCTTTATTTTTTCTATTGTCTTAAAATTTTCAGGAGCTTAAATTCAAGAGGGAAAAATCTTTTCTAGCAGTTTTCTGATTGCACTTTAACTTGAATTTCTTTCTGTTATTTATAACATGATTTATTAGATGTTTGTGTTATCACCTTCAAATAACATCTTTGACCCTGGTGCATGACTCCACATTGATCATTTGTCAGCAGAACTGCAGCTGTGTACAGTATTGTATTTTTTGTCCTTAATATTGAAACATACTGTGGTTCATGGTTTGCTACTGAAGTACAGTAATAAATGAAACATATTGGCATACATACTATTTTTAATTTCAACAGATGAAATGCTAATCTCCAGACTGACGCATCCGAAGTAGCAAGAGAAGTTCTACTTCTTGCTGGCTGATTTATGATGATTTACAGATAATTGATACCAAACTAAAAATAGAATAAATTAACCTCACTATAATTTCTAATTGTCTCAATTGATGTTGGTTCACACCATTACTGTAAGGATTCATAGAAAACAAAGTGTCTGGAAAAGGTTAGTGTATGTTTTTATACAAATATTTTAAGTCCATATGTTATCATTTTGACAAAATCAAACAGGACAAAGATGGTGTGTTAAAACTTCAAAATGACCATATTGCCACGGTTAAACTTGTAAAGTTATTTTCCTTAATAAATAAAATGTGACAAGTAATTTTTTTAAGATGATTTTTTTTTTTTTTACATTTTAAAACAAATTAATTTTCAAACTGTTTTCTCAGCATTCACTTATAAAGCAAGCCTGTGAAAACTTACCCTGTGTACCTATTCCTCCATCCTTAGGATAAATACCTCTACAGCTACATCTTTACATCTCTCTGTCACTCATAAAACAATTTTCTTTTAATCTGTGTTTTATTTAGTAAAATTATCTGAGAATTCAGAAAAGTTTGTGCTACTTTATGCATATTTACAAGATTAGATTCTAAACCATGACACTTAAAAAAAAAGAAAATAACAGAATCAAGTTCTTTAGACTTCAAGTTCAGAAGAAATAACCACAAATTGTTTGGATTTGCAGCAGAAATGTCAGTGTAGTAAAACAGCTTTATCCACCTGTTCCTCAACATTCCTTATGTTGTGGTAAACCTGTTAATTCAGGATACCCTTTCAAGCATTTCTGAAATACATCATAGTTCATATAATTTAATATTTCACTGTTTTCTGCAGTTTCAATAGCATAAAGCCCCAAATTCTCAACTGAAAAAAAGTTTTAGTTTTTCTTCCATGTTTCTGTAAATGATATCATTTTGTGTCTCTAATCCATATTACATGGCACAGTCTCAGAATCTCCAAGACAGAACCAAATGCTAAAGCACTGGTACTTTCAATTAAATTAATTAAATTAATTTAATTAATTAAATTAAAGACAAAGTTTTACATAACATGTAGGAAGGTGTCAAAGCTTTTTTATAAGAACTGAACAAACTCCATATCTTTCATAAGACAAAAACAATGCATGAATTTTATACTTTGTGAACAAAATGAAAAAATGGCTATTTTTTGGTATCAACTGTAAAACAAATAAGGCCAAATATATGTGTAAATTAGCATAATGCTTCAGAATTTCATCCATAAAAAAACCTGGAAAATTTTTTTTCAAATACTTGTTAAAATTTTCCACTCCAGTCAGGTTCTTCTTCATTGCATGCTTACTATCCTGTTGAATTCTACACTGAACTTTGAGCCTAAATATTGTAAAAATACAGGTTGGCTTAAAGTCATAAGAACATTTTAGAAAACGGCTATAGTTGAAAGTGTTTAGGAGATTTTCAGATGAAAAGGCATATAACTACTATAATGCAATGAATTGGGAGGATATTGTGTAATATCTGTGCCTTTTTATCTCACTTGAGAAATGAGGACAGGTCTGAGAAAAATTCCAATCTATTATATATATCAAATACAGTAAGTTTTCAAATTAATATGTGGTTTTTTAAAAAATTTATTTTCCATCTGTAAGAACATTGCTTCTTAATTACACAGAGTAATGAACTGAATGTCATGGCCAGGGCTAGATATCAGATTTCAGTATTTTAAAATATGTCACAGAATCTGTTTATCTTAAAGCACATTTGTGCTGTAGATCTTGCTTCATAAATCTCACCTGCATTAGAAATTCATAAAATCTTCTATCTACTTAACATTCTGCTTCAGTTTATTTAAAAGGATGCTGTAATTTCTGAAACTTTCACTTTTTTCACAAATCGTGTAATTTAAACAAAAATAAATAATTTATATCTGCAAATATACTACAGTAAAATATTTTGAGTAGTTTTCTGGATATATAAATAATATTTGCTAAGTTCAAGTCAACAAAATGTTAGCTATAGCATGAGATACAGAAATCTTGTTCTCAGCAGAGTAGTTTTCTGTGTTAAATCATCTCCATTGCAAGACACCTGTTTTCCTCATTGTCCTGGGTTGCAGTGTATTCTGTTACCATCTCCAGGAGCTGTTGAAACCAGGTGGGGTGGTGTTCCTTGCCTCCTCCCTCCGGACTATCTCCTGTTCATGGGCCAGCTGTTGAAACCAGGTGGGGCAGGGTTCTTTATCTCTCCCATGACCCATCCTCCCTCCAGGGGGATATCTTCTGTTCATGGGCCATCCAGTCTCACAGCATTATCCCATTGGGAGATGCTCCGCCCAGAGGGAGGAACCAAGCATTCCATCCTGGATAGAAGCTGAGCTTTCGAACACCACAGGTAGCCCTTACCTGCTGGATTCCCAGAGGACAGGAGCTACCACTGGCTCTTCAGGTGAAGACCAGGCCCTTCTTCAGGATCACCACTTCAACAGGACCACTTCATCTGGACTGCTCCCAACACCCTGACTGACAGGGTGCCAGGTTGTATTCTGACTCTGTCAGTGGTTTCTTTTTCGTACTATTTCATTTATTTCTTTCTTTTTCTATTAAATTGTATTTCTGACTTAGAGTCTCTCAGTGGTTTGTTTTCAAACCAGCACACTCATTATTCTCATCATTTCCTTTCTTTCACAATACCATATTTGTCCCCTGAGTCTTTCTCCACCTACCACCACATGCAAAGGTCTGACAATGGCTGGATAGAAGGTCAATGATTGTAAAGCTGTGTACTTAATGGCCAAGAGAACAACCAAAGCTGATTTCAGACCAAAGCATTCCCTCAGTGGTACTGTTCACTTGGATGTATTGCACTACCCAGCTGACAGATTTAAGGAACTCGAAGAAGCTTAGTAGCTTCTTTGGTACATCTACCCTTTTTGAAAAGTGACTGGACCAGGTCCTGTAAAACTTTCTCATGAAGAAATTAGTAAAAAGTGTCTCTTTTCCACAGATAAACAGCTGAATGCTTGTTACAATTGAATTTATCTGAACAGAATACATTCTTTTATATAGAATCAGTTGGATTATGATTAATACTATGATGAAAAGGAAGTCAAAGAATACTAAACACTTTTATTGTTTAGGCTACCTATATTGATAAATACTACTTTAGAAGAAATTTTTCAAAATATTGTCAGAGAGGTCATCTGAAGGGACAAGTAGGAACATTTTTTCTCCTATTTGTGCCATTGATTGATGACAACAAGATTCCCAGTATAAGAATACCTCATTCCTATAACAGGTTTTGGATGGACACCAAATAACATGTCTTTTTACATAGTAAGATTTACACACACATCCACACACAAAGTCCTGGAATTCATAAAATGATTTTACATGCTTTATGGGAGGTCTTTACATAGGCAATTGCCCACAGTGAATGAGTTGACAGAGTTGATGAATGGTTTCACAGATTTAACACCTGGTTATAATTCATGTCTGGGAATTTAAGACTTTTAGGTTCATATTGCCAAACAAAGTACTTCCATATTTAGTGTGAAGAATTCACTTTTGTAATCGGCAAAAAATAATACTTGTCACCAGGCCCGATGAGCTTCAATAAATATAAATTGTGACAATACAAGGTATTTCTTCTCCCAAAAACTCTTCTAAATAGCTTCTGCAGTGAACATATATCAATGAATTTAGCTGAGTGTAAGGGAGACAGTAATTTCTGGGGTAAATTCTGGTATTTGACTCCATTTATTTATTTTGCCAGATAGTAACCCATAAATAAGATACAACTTTGTTGACCTGACATTTTCTAATAAAAGTACTTTACAGGAAACAAGCAAAGAATCAAAAACCAAATTAATAAAAAGTTACTTTTTTCCAAGTGTATCTCTTTTCTTTGCAAAAACCAGAGAACCTCAAATTTCACCTATCCCACCTGTAGGTACATGTTTTAAGTTACACAGGTTGGGATCTAGTAGGGTTTTTCCTAGAAGTAAATTATTTGGGCTTTGCTATTACCAAGAATAGTAATCTCACCCAGCTACAGGACAGAAAGGTCTGTTTTTCATAATGTTACTTTGAAGTTTAAATTTAAAATCATAATTATCTCAACAGCATTTGCATTTTTTTACCAGGTGTTTGTATTCAGCATATTTTACAGGAAATAATGATTTCTTTAAGGGGGGGGGGGAAGAGAAGAAAGGCTTATAGTCTCAATCAAATCTATGCTGCTGAAGAATTTTCTTTAGAAAAATCACTTTGCCTGTATAATGCATTGATAGCTCTTCTTAATTTGCCAGGATTTCTGCCCTTTTCCTATTTTTTTTGTAATAACTTTTCTTTAACTTTAAGGGACCAAGTAATACATATGAAGAAAGTTTAACAACAAACAGCAAGTATCATATGTCCCTGTTCAACACATGCTGCAAGCAGTACTGACAGATCTACTGCAAAAACAAGCAAAAACAAGTACAGACAGTCTGAATGGTTCCTGATGAAAGTGATATAGTTACTATATAAAAAAATGTTTTGAAGGATGATCTGCTGCAATGGAGAAGATGCTCAGGGGAGGATGTTCATCTGGAAACCCCATCACTCCTATTGGTACCTGGCTGATGAGGAAAGTTTACCTTTTCTCTTTCTCTCTCTCCCTTAGGCGCTCTCTCCCTCTGTCTACAGCTTTATCTTTTGTTTTCAAAATGCTGAAAAGTAACTTTTAGTGCTGGAGTGGATATATGACATCAGTTATCAAACACTCTGTCTTTTGTAAACTGTTTTTAGCATAATTTGTGAAATGTTTCTCTTTCGTGCCAATAGAATTACAAAATATGCTGTGCTGGAAGGGACTCCCAAGGATTATTGAGGCCAACTTCTGGCTCCAAAAATCCCACCATGTGCCTGAGACCATTGTCTGAACACTTCTTGAACTCTGTCAGGCTGGTGCTGTGACCACTTCCCTGAGGAACCTGTTCCAGTGCCCAACCACCCTCCGGGTGAAGAATCTTTTTCCTAATATCCAACCTAAACCTCCCCTGACTCAGCTTCACACTGTTCCCCTGGGTTCTGTCACTGGTCACCAGGGAGAAGAGATCAGTGCCTGCCCCTCCTCTTCCCCTCATGAAGAAGTTGTAGACCACAACGAGGTCCTCACTGCCTTCTCTTCTCCAGGCTGAACAAACCAAGTGACCTCAGCCACTCCTCATATGGATTCCCCTCAAGACCCTTCATCATCTTTGTTGCCCTCCTCTGGATGCTCTTCGACAGCTTAATATCTTCTTTACCCCATAGCACAGGAACAAGACCGAGCCATTTCATTTACCTGGCAGTCCAGGCTGATACGACAGGATTATGTTGTCTGACAGAAAGTATATCCCACATGTCACAGAAGAATCCAACCACAAATATTCAACGTCCACGATCACTGTCAGAGCCAGAATCTCATTTATTCCTACAGTGATGTGTGGCGGTGCCTCAGCCCTCTGGGGGGCTGCAGCCGCCCTCGTGGTCATTGGACCACTGCCACATATGTGTGATTCTCCCTCATGTTTGTATTTCCTGTTTATTATGTATGTTCTCCGTTCAATATGTATGTCCCCTGTTAAATATTCATTATGTTCTCGAAAGTTCTGTTCACTTTGACACCCCATTGGTTCCTCCCTACCCAGTCCCTCCTTCCCCAGTTCTGATTTGTTCCCCGGTTGTCCCTCAGGTTTCCCTCCGCCCATTTGCCCTTCCCTGATTGGTTGCCCTGTTCCCCTGATAAACCCTTCCTTCAGCTTTCCCAGTGTCTTCGTCCCTGGACCCTCCACAATAAATCATCTTGCTGGAACCTACACGAAGACCCTTCCCTCCTCCTTTGCCTCCGGCGCCTCCCCAGCTGACACTCTGCGAGCCCCCTTCCCCACTCGGGAAGGACAGCACAGCAATAACAGCAGCCAGCTCCTGTCAGCAGTGGCCGACCCCTGTGGCCAGGGACGCTGCAGGACAGCCGCAGATTCCCTCCAAGAGGGGTGGCTCGAGGGGAGGCAACGCGGCGGTGATGAGCTAAGGTTTTCTTGGCTAGAACATTCTGTATACGTCTTCATATCACAGTCTCTCTTCATAAGTGAAGAAAGTTGGTCCTTTACAACCCTCAGCAATGCCATGTGGACTTGCTACAGCCTTCATCTTTTATCCGATGACCACTGTTTTGGTTGAAGGAGTGGTAGGAAAAAAGGGGCAAGTCCCTGCCTCACTCCTGGACATGAAAGAGTCAGAGAAATTGAGAGATAATAGGTTCATGCAGAAACTCCCAGCCTTACAGTTATCATATGTCATCACAATATTTGCAAAAATTAAGCTAGAAACAACCCTGATTTACTGTCCCAGGAAATTCAGAAGAGATTTTTATTAGCAATTCTTATCTAAAGTAGTTCTTTAAAAGGCCAGCTACCAGGAAGAAATTATATCAATCAAAAAATGTGAATAATTATTTCCTATTTACGACGAAATATTATGATATTTTCTTGCATTCCTCTGTCTTTATATAACTAAGAAATGAGAAGGTCCCTCACACAGTTTATTGAGATCAGCTGCACTTGACCATAAAGAAGATAACAAGCAGAGTGCTCTCTCCCTATCTCCATGTGAAGTGCTTAATTAGGCTTAGATAAAAGCCAACAGAAAAAAAAAAGGTTGGGAATTTTCACATCATAATAGGAAAACCCGATGTACAGTAAGCTTGGTACAATTGAAACTGTCATGTAGCAATTACTGATGTTAAGAAAGATTTAACATTCTTGACTTCCACTTAGAAACAAAATATATAATATTAAATAAAACAAAGAATGTCCTTGAGTCTGAAGGAAAAAAAAAATCAACTATTTCCAGTCAGATGTTTGTTACAAGCAACCATGAGAAATACAGTATTTCAAATTATCACACTTGGCCTGCTTTATTAAAAATAAAAATGGAAATTCAATTGTGAGAATTCAAAATTCCTTAGCACATCAAAATAAATTTGACAGATTCGAAATAGGAATTCTAATGTCTTGTTCCATGCAAAAGACAAAAGTGTGTTAGATAGAAGGGAATATTCACTGTCGCAGATTATAAATACCTCTAGCTAGAGGGGAAAACAAAGACTGTCTCTTTTTACATAGCCATTCAATAAAAATAAATTATATAGAGAAGTCAATTCCTGGCTCTGAATATAATGTCATTGAAAGAAAATTCTGTCGTGAATAGAGTATGTACATTAGTGTGATAATGGAAAAGAGGAAATGGCACAATTTTGCTACAATAAAATTTCTCAGTAATTTTGTAAATGTAGGACATTTATGCAAATTTTAAACAATGATTCTTTGCAGATTCACAGCACCATTTACAAAACATTGAACAAGATAATTCTATGTTTCCTTAGCTACAGCATGTCGGTTGTGGTTAGAGTGCAATTAATACAGTATTTCAAACTTGATGCATGTAATTTAATTTACTTTCATTAGCAAAAAACCCAAACAACCCCCAAAACAAGCTCAAGCCAAACCCAAAACAATACAGCACAAACAAACAAAAACCCCACTGCCCTAAACCCAGGCTTCTTTCCAGGAAGCTGTGACAGACCAGAACTATCATTAAACATACTATTAGTAACCTGGGAAAAAACCACAACAAATCAAGCAATCAAATAAACAAACAAAACAGCTTAATTTGTTTTCCTTTTAAGGGAAAATGAGGGATCAAAGACAATGTCAAGCACAAAAATTGTCTGAACGCTGTAGTCCTATATTTAATTTAATCTTTTGTCACTGTGCACAAATGTTAGTTCACCAAAGATTTATTCATTGTTTCTCCAAGTTGATATATGTTTATTTCACTCTTTCCCTGCCAATACTTCCAGCTATACAGCTGCTATACAGTGTTATAAAATCTTACAGAGAGGTTCTAAAATAAATAGATTATACTTTAGGAGATAGTTTCATCTAACTATACCTGTTCATCTTAAGTGAGATTTCCTTGGGGTTTTTTTTGCTATTATCATGATGCCTCTGACCTGTATTTTGGATATATAGCCATATGACCATAGGATAATTCAGCTGGGAAAGGATCTCATGAAGTCTCTAGTCCATCCTGTGCAAGGGATGTGCTGAAGACAGAGCTGGTTGGTCTGATCTGCTCAGCTCTGCTCGTGCTACCCCCAGTCAGGTCTTAAAAATCACCATTTCTTTAGAATCTTTTACAGCAAATTGCTTCATCACTTTGCTATCCTGTTGGGAATTTTCTCTTCATCATACCCAACCTGAATGTTTCCTTTTCCAACACATGTCCGTCGTCTTTTGTCGTCTCACCACACACAGTTATGAATAGCCTGGGTCCCCCTCCTTGCAGGCACTGGGGATCTGATGTTTGATTCTCCCCTACAACCATCCCTTCTCCAGGCTGAACACTCTCTGATCCCTCACACTCTTCTGACAAGGCAAGTGATTCAGCCCAACACAAACCCTGCGATACCCCCTAATACTCAGTGCCCATGAAGCCCAACCACCAACCTACCTGTTTTACCGCTCTAATTCTCTGCTCATCCAGAACGTGACGAATGTCTCCATTTGGATAATGTTCTAATGTGGGTAAAAACTTCAGACCTGCCTGAAATACCAGAGGAACTTGTTTAAAATTTTTTCAGACCTTTTTTTTTTTTTCTTTTTTTTTTTTTTTTTTACTAGATGTTCTATATTAATAATTCCATCAGAGGTTTTATAGTGCTACTCTTAAGAACTGAGTCCATGTGATTTTGAAGGAACTAACAGGGTAATAATTAAATGCAAATGCATATGTCTACATAGGGCAAAGGATGACCTATTGAATGGCTTACCCCTTTATGCATTAAGAGGTGATACTCATGAGAAATAGATCACTAAACCACCCAATTATTTCCTCTGCTTTCCTCCGTCTCATCAAAACAAGAAAATGGAAAAAAAGGTATAATAATATCAAACAAATCTCAAATTTACACACAAGTCTAAATTTTGGCTTATCCTTGAGAAGAAATGGCATTTATCTATATGTTATAATCTTGTTTAGATTTTAAAAAGTGATCTCTAACCAAAGTGCTCTTTTATTAATTTAATTTTTGTTAAGTTCTCCAACTACTAAATCCAAAATTATTCTCAAATTTAGTGAACTATTAATTAAAAACATAGTAGAGGAAATACACATGGAGGAAACAAATCAAATTACCTGGTGTTCCAGTCAACAGTGATGATACTGCAGTTCTAGCTATTCTGTTTCATTACTATATCAGAAGCCAAAATTTTAAACATACTATGATGAAAAAAGGAATTTATCTCTCTTTGAAGAACTAAAGGATAGAAAACCTTAATTTTTAAAAATTAATATTTCTGTTCACATTTATGATTTTTGTGTCTGAGATGTCTATTTATTTACCTAAATATCAAATGTAAGAAAATACATCTATTCTGAAATGCTGAGTTATCATAACAAAAAAGATCCGATTCTGTACAAATCCTACCTTTGCTCTTAAACTTTTAATGTGCTATTGCTCTTAATGTTATATTTTTTACTGTACTAAATTGTTGAAATTTGCTTTATATAATTCTTTCCCTATTTGTTTTCTCTGCAAAGTAAATGTATTTGCCCTTGGTAACATTTATTCATAATGGATTTCTAATATGTGATGTTAATGCCGATTCACTTATGGAAAGCATTAGAACATCAAAATAATAAAGTTAACAAACTGCAAGTATTTTTCAAAGGTGTATTTGAGTACACTCTTGGAAATACCTACATTATTTCATTTCTATTTTCTTTTAGTGAAATTTGATACTAGAAAAAGAAGACAAAGCACAGTAAAAACACTGTGAATAAATGAAGAAAATATTTTTAATAGAATTTATCTAATAACTTGCTGGACCCTGTTTAATACTGGAATTACTAGAAAATATGAGATGAATTTAAAGGATCATTATTTTAAGAAACTGTAACAAATTTTAAAAAATAAATTAAATAGAGGAATGGTACTTTAAATAATAATGATGGACACATAATACTTACTTGTTGCACATGATTTTTCCAATCAAACCAAATCAAATCTGTACCATTTTACATATAAGCAGGGATATCCCCACAACTTATTTCTGACTTCCAAGAAATGAAACAGAAGTTATAAACAAAAGAATTATTAGACATGTTAAACCTTTCAAAATAAAGTATTTTATTTTATTTTAAAGTATTGTTGATTAAATTTCATAATCACTTTATCATATCTCAAGACTACTTCTGATAACGTAGCATATATGAAAGATTTAAATGTCATGAAGGTAATAACAACTCAAACACTGAAGAAATTTTATCTTTTACAGTGCCCCAAAGATAGTAAAAACAAAGTGGACACTGAATGATGTGAACAAAAGTATTAAGGAAAAAAAAATCAACAAATGGACAAAAATGTCCTTAAAATACAATGTGATAGAATATAGTGTTCTTTTGGCCTCCTACATAATCTCATTTATCGTGTAAATAAGTTGACAGTAGGATTCAAAAGATTTGTTTTTCATCATACCCCAAACTGAACATCATTTGCAAAGGCCATGAAAAACTGTAGTACACAAAATCACTGTTCACTATGAACAACCCATTTTTAAAATTAAGTAAGCCGTAAAATTATGCACTGTTAATTACATGCACACAGTAACTATTATAATTTATTTATTAATGGAAGCTGTTGTCTCATCATAAACATGACGTCAAACTTTTATTTTGCCAAAGTGTGTTAAAGTCTGCTGAGGACCCAAAGAGGAATAGATTGTATTGCCTGGACCAAAAAGATTGAAATATGTTGAAGAAAGTCCACCCTTTTGGTTTAGGCTTTATTAAAAAAAAAACCAAATAACTGAATTAAGATTAGACAACATTAATAGGATGCGTGAGAAGTGACAGATTTTGAAAATATAAAAAGTACTTTTTTTTTGCAAGTTTTTGATGTACCTTACAGTTTTTTGAACCCCCTCCCCGAACTTTTTCTGTGTGCATTAAACACAAAGAAATTGCTTCCCTGTCATAAAACAGTAATTTCTGTACAGTGTAATGATGCTGTTTAAATGTACATAACTCCAAACAAGCGGTGGAGAACCAAATGTTTAATCTACCGAGTTAGAAAGCTTGTTTAAAAGATGGAATGAAATATGGAAAGAGCTGAGTTTAACTTTTCTATCATGAAAAATCACTGAATCTTTAAAGATTTTGATTACTCTGGAAGTTGTTCTTTACTTTGCATTGAAACGAGACCTCATCGTTTTCAGTCCTTCCTCTCTCTTTTCCCTAATGGAGCGGCATCTCTATAATAAGAAATTAGATCACCAAAGCTAATGTTTGCATATTTAGGGATTTCCTTCAAAAGTGCCTCATCCTGGCAACACTTACCTCGTTAAATCTAACAAATGCACAGGCAAATGCTCTGACTCCAGTCATAGTATTGCTGTTGAAGATGACTCACAGTTTTATGCAAAGTATTAAACAATAAATCCTGTCAAGCCTTTCTCCTAAAATAAAAGGTAATGCTTTCTATCTCTGCTGCAATCACAGAATAAACAGCAACTAATCCTGATGTCTAATTCTGAACAAAACGATCCTTCTTCCAGTTAATCCACCATCTGATGAGTCACTTTCTGTTTTCTGATTGTTGGATCGACAAATCCCTTACAAGAAGGAAATGTTCCTCGCACCAAGGTGAAAAATATTGACATTTCAAGCCTACTTAGGATGCATATTGTCAGCTATCATGAATCAACTTCTGTTCTCAGTACATCCCAGTTCCCTCTTTAGGATTGTTCTTGTTACGGAAAGCAGGGGTGCGGCTTTGCCATTAGTTAAAGTTGGGGTATATCACAAAATTAGACTAATATGCTGCCACTAGTTTTACCTGCTGTGGCACTATCGACTAACAAAACACTGCTAAGTTCATGATACCAAGGCTTAACGTCAATGTTAGCCATTATGGCCTCTCTATCTTTTTAATCCAAGGAGACATCATATTTTATAAACAAAAAAATTGTGAAATTAACATTAATTAGTGCAATACGTTGCATTGAAAATTAATTCTAACTGTATAATTCAATAGGGCATCTACTGATTGCGATAGCCTAGAAACTGTTATTTAACTTAGAAGGAAAGAATTGAACAGAGCTCTTTTAACTGAATATCATCTATATCTTCAAATCCCCTAAAATGTTCATAGATCCAGCATAGCACCAGTAAGGTCAATAAGCAAGAGCCTGAGCAATGACCTGACCAAGAGGAACCAGAGATGTGAATCCACATGACACCTAGAAATGTCAGCTAAATCCTTAACTTCTCACAGGGTACTCAGCCTGTGTGCCCTACCCCAGATTCACAGTATCTAACATCAGGTGTATAACACAACATTTGAAACACAAATTGCCTGTTCACACACTGAGTACTCAGGTAAATTTCTGAAGGATAAAGAAAGCAAGCTGGGTTTCCTCTCTTGTGTGTGTTTTGTTTCTCTGCTGTCATCTTCCTCTTCTTTCTTTTTAATTTGGGTTTAATAACCCTCCACCTCAGCTAATGAGAGTATTGTCTGACACGCTGCTGAGAACTGCTGAGGAGAGAAGCAGCTAAAAGCAATGTCTTGCACAGCTTGATGGTTCTACAAGTTTGCTTGGTCTTTGCTAGGCTCACAGGAGAGAGGCTGTGTGTGTGTGAGACTGTGGGCATCTCTGTGTGCACGTAGTTCTCTAACAAAGAAATTGCCAGTTAAATGTCATGACTAGCAAGAAGTACTACAGTTTGAGCTTTGTGTTTCTTTTCTTTTTATCAACTTTTCTTCTTTTTTCTTTTGGAAAACTGGACTGCAATTTGCACTAGCAACAATGGCTCCAAGCTATCTTGTCTGACTTTTTTTTCCCTCAAAAGTAGTATTTTTTGGCATTTTTAATACATTTTAAAATAAAACCAGGCAATGGATTACGCTTTATATAAAAAAATTATTAGTGTACACAACTGAAGGAAAAAAAAATATACTGTTAATATTTAAACCATATTTGACATTCGATGTTGTTACCTCATTCTTTCTTTCTGCTTTTTTATAGTTCTGATAGAAGTTTTTGAAGTAGTTACTGATGAAAATAGGTGAAGTGGAAGCACAGATCTTTGTCAAAACCATGAATATATACAAAAATAATTTTGTTCAGTAAGATAACAGGGCATAAGTACACGTTGAGGTTCTGTGATGGTTTTCAGATGCTCCATTAATCTTGATAGAAAGCTGTATTGAGACTGAGTAGGCTTCATCTCATGAATTAGGCATCTTAGCACAGGTGTTTCCTTGAATATCTACATTAATTTATTTTTCCTTTTGACATTTTTCCAGGTTTAAAAAAATGTCTGTGACAAAATAATCATGTGAAAGAAAGGATAAGGTTTGTTAGGTTTGGGGTTTTGTTTCAGTTTTTTAATGTAGATCATGATCATATGACGGGTGAACTTAAGGCATTTGTAGATAGAAAGCTTCTCTTAAGTTTCTCTCTCAGCTCACCATCTGTGAAAGAAGATAGTGTTAGTTTTTACCTCACATAAAAGTAGTTAATTGTTATCTGGTGTTCTTAGCTCCAAAAGTATGGAATGATATCTATAAGAAAATATGGTTTGTTAAATATGTTTTATTGAAAAAAGCAAAGTGTCACATATAAGTATGTGTTTACTCTTGGTCAATAAATCCTGTCAGCTGTTTCTTATGTATTATGCTTGTAAGGATCAGTTTTTACAAAACTGCATATATTTTTAAACCACTCTCAGTAAGCTTGCAAAGGAAATAATCAAAAGACACCTGCTGCAAAGAGTTGCTGACATCAAAAAATGCTGGATAATATAACCTCTTTAAACTTTATAGGTTTTCAGAAATATCCTCTCTTAGAAAATTTGACTGTACTTTAGGCTTTACAGTTCTTCAGGACATCTTTTCTTACAAAAATTGACTGCAAAGAAATGTCTCGTTCTACTCATATGTGGTAGATAAATTTAAAACTTAAGATCTCTTCAGTAATTGATACCAAGGAGATGAAGGATTATTGGGTTTTTGTTTTATTTTCATTTGCTGTTGGAAAAAATTAATCCTAGTGATTTTTTGTAGTAATAATATTATAGCAATGCTCTAGCACAATCAATAATCTCACAATTTTGTGCCTTAAAGCTAAATATTTTAACTGTTTAAATCAGGTTTTTTGTTTTCTTTTTCTTTCTTTCTTTCTCTTTCTTTCTTTCTTCCTTCCTTTCTCCCTTTCTTCCTTCCTTTCTCCCTTTCTTCCTTTCTTTCTCTTTTCGTCCCTCCCTCCCTTCTTCACTCCCTCCCTCTCTCTCTCCCTCCCTCCCTCCCTTTCTTCCTTTCTTTCTCTTTTCGTCCCTCCCTCCCTTCTTCACTCCCTCCCTCTCTCTCTCCCTCCCTCCCTCCCTTTCTTCCTTTCTTTCTCTTTTCGTCCCTCCCTCCCTTCTTCACTCCCTCCCTCTCTCTCTCCCTCCCTCCCTCCCTTTCTTCCTTTCTTTCTCTTTTCGTCCCTCCCTCCCTTCTTCACTCCCTCCCTCTCTCTCTCCCTCCCTCCCTCCCTTTCTTCCTTCCTTTCTCCCTTTCTTCCTTCCTTTCTCCCTTTAATTTACCTTTGACTGAGGAAATACTACTCCTTTAATTGCACGTCTCATATCAAGAAAAGACTCCACTATCTGCATGCTTTTTTCATCTGCTCACTCAATGTGAACGCCTTGCTGTGCTAAGAGACTGCAGGAAAAATTACATTTAAACATCCCAACATATTGTTTGCTATTTTCCAAATTCTCTAAACTCTTAAATTAAAAAAAACCTATCTTATCCCCATCATAATATTAAAAATTTGGATGCACGCACAGTGGTAATAGCGATGAAAAATTCCATGTCCTAGAAACTTTAAAATGCTATTGCTTTTTTTCTTCCCTGAAAGATCCCGTAAAGGCAGGACCAGTGAAACTGGAAATAGAAAGAGAAGATAACTCTGATGATCATGTTTTCTCTCCCTCTTCTTCATTTTTCCACCATTTGGATATCAATTTAGGTATGTAACAAGGCCCAGCTCTGTACTTCAGGTCCTTTTGATATTGTTATGTACAGAACAGTAGAGGTTCTGGACATGTTTAAATTATATAAGATCTGCCTCTCCATGCTTTAAACATGCATGGGTTGTTTCACTTGATGTGAAAAATCTATAAACCATAATACTGCTATGATGTTCAGTTAATAAAGTGTTCTTTATGTCTGAGCCCATCTCAGAAAGTTTAATTTCCTCTTTCAAGGATCTCATAGAAACATGACCCTACAATTTCTGAGTAACAGGTAAATATTAAGTACCAAGTCATTTATGGCTGTTACTGCATTGTCTGACACAGCACTGCACAGACAAAACTCTTTTAGCTTTGACATGCAGCTGAGTCCCAGATCAGAAAAGCAGGTCTATTGCTAAAAATATGGAGGTCGGGGAGAGCTGCCTGGTACTTAGGACTGTAATTTGGAACGACCTTCACTCACCTTACCTTGACTACACACGATGTAGAGTTAGTCCTAAGTCCACACTGAGCCGAGATCAGGAGGAAGCAATCCCAGGCATATTGTGAAAGAATTAAATTGGCGTCAGTTCCAGACTGCTTGCCTAAGAAGCATGTTCAGCTTAGAGAAGAGGAGACTGAGGAGTTGTGTCAATGCTTTCTCCTGAAGAGCGATGGGGAGGGAAGTGCTGATCTCTTCGCTCTGGTTTCTGGTAATAGAATGTGAGGGAATGGCTTAAAGCTGCATCAGGGGAAGTTCAGATTGGATGTTAGGAAAAAGTTCTTCACTGAGAGGGTGGCCAAGCACTGGAACAAGGTCCCTGGGGAAGTTGTCATGGCCCCAGGCCTGTTGGTGTTCATGAAGCATTTGAATAAGGCTCTTAGATAGATAGTTTTACTTTTAAGTTGCCCTGTGTGGAGTCAGGAATTAAAGAACTTCCGTGATCCCTTCCAGCTCAGGATATTAAATGATTGTGTGAGGAGGCTAAGGGATGCACTAGCAGCAGAGTCAACTGCTTGAAAGTTAGTTCCAAAGATTGTAAGACCAAGATATTTCCAGTACTGGCAGACAACATAGCAGTGGAAAATGGCCAGAAATCTTATTTTGGGAGGAACTGGTATTAGAAAAATTTGGCTTTAGGAGGATAGCCTAAGGCTCATAAGGGAAAAAGCAAAATATAAAAAAGAATAAGTTTTTGAGGATCAGTGTCTTTGACATAAACACCTATGCTTTACCCATAACAACCTGAGGGATTTCATGAACTTTGCTATTCTTTATCTTACTTGTATAGGGGAGCTTCCAAGAACCCTTTCTTCTCAGAAAGAAGGTCTGATTCTCCAGGCCTGTAATTTGCACCTGTGCAAAGCTGATGGATTTCTATAATAGCAAAAGCATTCTTTTTACATCTAGTCGAGTTGCACAGACAGAAATGATACAATTTGTCAAGGCAATTGTGGCTCAGTGCTTTAAAAAGAGCTCATTACCCAATGTACCATGCAAGAGAGAGTCAGTCACCCATGGATACAACATATAATGTATCTCTGGTTCAGGTTACATTCAAAGTCTGTATTTATAAACCAGCATTTGTTTTCATTGTAACTACCTTCATATTCCCACCTCTTCAGTCAAAACAAATGTAAAAAAATGCAAAGGGCTGCGATTCATATAGTCAAAGAGATATTGTAGTGAAGAAGAGGTGATGTGTGGTGCTTATATGTCCCACTTATTCTGCATTGAAAAATGCAGTATTTAGTGAACTAAATAGCAATAAAATCCGTGACTTCAGTAAGGCTAATATTTCTGTATGTGATTTTAACTGCCAGCCTCTGTAAACTTCTGTATTTTTAAGAAATATCTGTACAAATTGCTATATTTGTATGGATCATGGGTTTATGTGTTCCTTTGCTAAAGACTCTGAGACATGATTTTACTAGCAGGTGTTGTATTTGAACAAGGAACTTGAATGTCACATTTGAACATGTGATAAGGTCAAACTTAAATTATACGGCTTTAGTACTTTTCTCTCTCTCTCAGTAGATAATGTATGTGATGGCTGGAAGCACCACAGCCTCTGTTACAACCCATTAAAATGGGAGTATTTTTATTATTTGGGGGCTTTGTTTTTTTTGGATTGTTTGGTTTGGTTTGGTTTGGTTTGGTTTGGGTTTGGTTTTTTGGGGGGGTTTTGGTCTTTTTTGAGTTTTGGTTTGGGTTTTGTTTTTTGTTTTTTTTTTTTTTTTAATAGACAGACATCTTCTTTGTTAAGGAAGGGATTTTATCCAGAATTACTAAAGAGACCAAAATAATTTCTTGCAAGCAAACCTGAAAGAGTCAACAGGACCACAGGCCATCACTCTTCAGGGATGAAAATAACTGCCAGTCTTCTGATATTGGTATCTTACATGCGTGAAATACTTCTTGTAGCAAGACCTGGTGTCTGTAAGCAGCAAAAGTTGTGTCTAAAATGAGTTTGTCAGTCATAGGGTCTGAGTCTTTTAACTCTTCAACTAAATATTATTTATTTATGCAATTTGTAACACGACTCCATTGCAAGACACTATAAAGAAGAAATGAGGGAGTATTTATAAGTGCTTGGGTGTTAATTTTAAAAAGCGAATAAGCCAAGAGGCATGAAATCCTGGGAGTCTTCCAGGGTTTTCAAGACTCCTCAGCCACCTCCGACACCAGAATTTACTGGGAGATGCAATCCACAACTTTCTGCAAGGAGCTATGATTGATATGGTCCTCCAACACTGATTTCTCAGCTCAATGGCAGCCCAAAATCCCTACTTTTCAGTGTGAGAAGATTTTCCTTGTTCAAATGATGTTACTTTAGGGAGACTCTTACACATTTGAAAAGCTGTCATAAATCCTTCCTCTTTTACTACTTCTCGTAAGGATTCTTGTCTCACATAAAGCAGATTATTGTCTGCAGGAAAGCAGCTGTCACTTGCTCCCAGATGATGCTGAGCTCTGTAGTAGCTGATCTCCTGTTGAGCTTGAGCCTTATGCTTTTTGCCCCAACTTTGCACACTGAAGATGCCCAGACATGCTGTGTTTGCCCAGCTTACTCTACCTACTCTACTTTTGCTTACCTGATGAGCATTCAGGTCTGTGAAGAATGGGAAAAAATATGTCTTATGGAAAAAAATATTGTGATAGAACATATTTATTATTTTAACTTTTTTTTTTTTTAGCTGAATTACTTCCTATTATTTCTTGCAGGATGTGACCAGAGAATAAAAATATCCCATTGTATCAGGGTCTTCTACTGCATAAGAATACTACAAATAATAACCATTGCAGTGAACCTGCAGATTAATTCAGTCTTTACTTTCTGGAGAGTCAAGTATGAAAGTGTCAGGGACTTTCTATGAGAAATGGTATTCTCTCAAAAAGTAGAACTTTCACAGGCTAAGCATAACAAAATTCAGTATTTGATCTGAAAGACTGTAAGGCTTCACAAGTGTTGTTTAGGAATGAGAAGATAAGTAAGTTGTTGTTTAAGGTTTACCTAAGTAATATTCTCTTAATAAGACACAGTGCTTATTTTGGGTCAAGCTCCAAATGAACTGTTAAATTAATGTTGTTTTTTTTAAATTTTGTTTTGCTACTGTAATACAATTCACATTTGCTAAACCAGACCAATATTTGACCAGTTGAAGGAAGGGGGAGACAGAGGAAAATGTCATCCTTTCACATTTCTATTACAGGCAACTATGGTGCATGATGAATGCATGCTTCCCTTTATCAATCAATCCTTGCAAACCAATTTGCTTACATTCTGAAGTGAGCTGCATTTACAAGGGGGGATCAATTCTTAAGAGGATTATGTGTCAAAATAAGATGTAGTCTAGTAACAAACAGCTTTGGAGAAGCAGCTCAGGATAACAAGTAGCTGAGCAGTCTATTGTGTAGCTCCTTTTTTTGTGTACCTGTCTTTTTCTCTCTCTGTTCTACTTAACATTTCAATAAAATTGGTTGTAATTGCCTCCTCTTTATACAATATACAAAGTTGTTAGCTGGAGAGATTTTTTTTTTTTCCACAACACAAGAATTTACAGATTCTAAGAACTTTTACTTTTTGGTAGTAAATGTGTTTGCATTTAGAATTATTTGGTGAGTTTTCAAATACAATAAATAACTAAACCAATACAAGCAGGCAATAAAATATTGTATAATAAGAAATTATACTATTAAAAAAACCCTGCCATATTCAAGATAGAGTAACAGATTATGTTCACTTATTAAGCCTTCCCTCATTTCCATCTTGCAGTCACTGGGAATTTTGCTGATGACTGCTAAAGAAATTGGATCAGTCCCGTAATGAACAAAGAACAGAGATATCTGAGAAAATATGATTACATGTTATCAAATATATCTAATAGTTCCATTTCTTTTTCAAAACACATTGCAATACCAGCAAACAGTCAAAAAACCCCCGAACAACTATGGCTTAGCCAATGGTCTATACATAGAACCAAAACAGTGGACTCATAAAAGGTTTTAATTTATGTAAAGTTTGTATATGTAAGATTGCCTGTAACAAACATGACACTATCATAACCTAAATTTTGTGATTAAATTAATCTTTTTATTTTACTTTGATTATAGTAATTATAAAATATAGTAATTCCTCATGAAAGCATTTTATTTTCTTATTGTTTAGCCTATTCTACTTCTATATTGTTTCATTTGTAGATCTACTGATTAATGCATCTTTTCTGAATATTCACCTGAATTTCTGGATTTCATATATTTTGTCAATGTTTCTGAAAAGTTTTGCATCCTTCTGATTAGAATTTTCATCTGCCTGAATTTGATATTGCACTCCTTGGTCTTTTATTTGTGAAACTTAATAAAACACCTTTTAAGATAAAATTGAGACTAATCAACATAATTAAGTCAATTAAAACTACTTTCCAAAATTTAGCCAAGCTCTACATTAATACAATATGTCTTTAGTTCAAAACAATCAAAAGTTTTATAAACTAATAATATAGTAATATCTGTCCCTTTAATTTGCATTATGAAAATATCAGGACACAATGACTAAAGGTTCGATTCACCTGATGAAATGTGGAGACTCTCACCTTGACTAGACAAAAGATTTTCCCCACATTGTCAAAGAAGCAGGCATCTCTAGAACATTTCAATGCAAAGCAAAATGCCTCAAATTTCAGACAAAGAAGTGCTTAATTCTGTCCATTGTGCATATAATCTAATAATTTGCTAATACATAAAAATTTGCATTTACTGATACATAAACATTTGCATTTGCATGATCAATACCTAAAATCAAAATGAAATCAATAGCACACAATTTTCTGATTTTATATGTTACAGAGACAAAAAAATAAAATGGCTGCTTCTGAATGCAAAGAAGTTCAAATTTTAGTTTATTTTTCTGTCATGATTCTGATTCTGAGATCTTAGCTTTTTAACTGTTTCTTTCTAATCATTCAACTTGAGATTGCTCCATACATCTCTGTGCAATAAGATGTGTTTTCATGGGCTGAGAGCTCCAAAGACAGCCCTGCAGGGCATTACGCTTATTCTTGTCCAGCTATTCCGGCTCCCTGGCAAACGGATAAGTAGAAGGATGACAGGAGATGGTGATGTATGCTAAGACCTTCCTCTACTGATGGGTTTGCTGCTCTGACTGCCCCCTTGACAAGTCTTTTTAAATGACTACCAATTTACTAAAAACAAGTAGGGTTTTAGTTATTTAGAAAGTAATAAAGAAAAACATGATGCCACTCCTCTGAGAGCAATCAATTGATGTGTGCCCCCTGCCCCACCCTTTCTCACAGCAGCCTGTGCATAGTATCTTTCTCTGAGGACCTGCTTAGAAATGTCATAAAACTTGGGATTTACTTCTAGTTAAATTAAGAAAAGCACAACTGAAAGTCATTTTTTGTGTATCAATGACTTATTTCACCATCTTTATAATTAAGATATCAACTCCTCAGAAAAACATCCCGCTAAAGGGTTCATCACAGTGATATTCCATTCCAGAGAGAAACCAGCAATTAGACTGCCAGCAATAAGAAGGGAATTCATGTGAATTAGCATTAAACTAAACTGTTAGGCTTGACTTAAAGGAGATATCCAGCAGCTCTGAGGTAGTAGCACATTATAATATCACTGGAAATGGCAGCTTCTCAATACAACATCTCTGTCCTTAAATCATTATGGCCTACCTGCCATAAGACTCCTGCTGTCACCATTAGAAATCCACAGATGTTTGTGCTGCATCTCAGTGGCTTTTGCAAGATAATGTAAAAATAAAAACAATGCCATTATTTATCAGAATGAACCTGGAAACCTCTTGACTAAATTAAGTGTTTCTTCCAGATGAGGGATGCTGTTTCTATGAAAACATTGTAACACAGGAAAGTAGATAATTCAGGTTCATCTAGTGGGCTGAATTGTGGACCATTTCAAAATTCAAGGCAGAAAGTTCAAGGTAACTTTCAGTACTTTGAAAGTAAAAGAAGCTACCTCAGTCTTAATGAACTCAAAGTGCACACACTTGAGAAATGAATCCAGAAAATTTAGCAGCATATTAGCATCCTGGCTTATTAAGCATTTTTCATTCTGCTAGTCCATAAATGATTGTGATTCAATGAATTCAGTCAGTGGCTGAATCATCAATTTAGCTACTAAAAGCTGATGAAGATCTTCATCTTGATGAGAGAACTGATGTATTGCTCCTTAGTTTCTCTGGAAACAGAAGCCATAAAAGTGACCTCCTTTAGCTGTGAGGTAGTTGGCTGTGCTGTTGCTAAGCCAGTCACAGATATGACAGAATATTATATTGATGTAAAGGAGGAGAAATTACTCAGTCAAACACATCTGAGTTAAAATCCCTGTGCTGCCTTAATGGTTAACAAAATAAATGAGATGGTATATTTTCAGGACATAATTAATCTTGCCTTAATGTAGATGTCTAAAATGTTTCAGATTAATTTTGCCTGATAAGTGTCCATTTCTCCCTTCTTAATCTGGAATAAAATTAGGGAGACAAGCTTGTGTACAACGTTGGTGCCTAAGGATATATAATTGATCTCTAATATTCATTATAAACCTTAGAATTCCATATTGTTTTGGTTCTGTCCTCATAAGAAAAATTTCTATGAAGATGTCTCAATAAAACAGATATAATTTACCTATCCTTGAGAAAAAAAACACCAATTTTTTCTGCTTTGGATTATGTTCTGAAATGACTAAAGATCTAATAATTTTTTTAAATTATTATTTTGTTTTTCCTGTTAGAGCTTTTAATATGCCAATAATACTTCAACTGATTGCCAGTTTTCCAAAACAACATCTCTCAGTAATTTCTAAAAAATATGTGGCTTTCCACTTACAACTTTCAAATTTCAGATTCTCACCAGAGGAAGAAGAAACATACTTTACTTCCAACTAAGATTTCAGCAGCACATGACATTAGTCTAAAATATTTTTTTCAGAACTGATGACAAGTCTAAGTACATACTCAAATTGAAAGCTTAGAATTTCTCTAAAGAAAATTGTTTTTAAAACAATACTGTAGGCACAACATTTCTGATTACAACATTTTCCAATGAGAGACAAGAAGGTACAGATAATGCCAAATGGATCTCTGTCTTTTCACCAAGAAAACGTGGTTTAACATAACCCAAACATCAGAATCATAGAAATGTTAAGGTTGGAAAAGAGCACTAAGATCATCAATTCCAACCATTAACCCAGCACCATCATGCTCTCCACTAAACCATATCCTCAAGTGCCACATCCACACAAACTTTGAACATTTCTAGAGACAGTGATTCCACCACTTCCCTGGTCAGCCTGCTCTAATACCTGACCGCCCTACCAGTGAAGAATTTTATCCTAATATCCAATCTAAACCTCCTCTGGCACAACTTGAGGCCATTACTTCTTGTCGTATTACTTGTTACCTGGAGAAAAGATCAACCCCAACCTTGTTACAACCCTCTTTCAGTTACTTGTAGAGAGCAGTAAGCTCCCCACCGGGCCTCCTTTTCTCCAGACTAAACACCCCCAGCTCCCTCAGCTGCTCCTCACCAGACTTGTGCTCCAGACCCTCCACCAGCTCCCTTGCCCTTCTCTGGACACACTCCAGCACCTCAATGTCTTTCTTGCTGAGAGGAGCCCAGAACTGAATGCAGGATTTGAGGTTCACCCTCACCAGTGACGAGTACAGGAGGACAAATCATTGCCCCGGTCCTGCTGGCCACACTATTCCTGATACAGGCCAGGATGCCACTGGTCTTCTTGGCCGTCTTGGGCCCACTGCTGGCTCATGTTCACTGCTGTCAACCAGCACCCCCAGGTCCTTTTCTGCCAGCTTTCCAGGCGCTCTTTCGCCAGCCTGTAGCGCTTCATAGGGTCATTGCAACCCATGGGTAGGACCCAGCACTTCACTTTGTTGTACCAATATATTTTATTTTGTACAAAAAATCAGTTTGGTCTTCTATATTTTATTTATGGAAATCTTTACTTCGATAACAGGAATCCTATTGTCACTCTTCTAAATTTTTAAAATACTTATGCAATTGGTATAAGGATTCTCAAAGTTGAAAATATGTTGCTATAACCCATGATCTGAATAAAAATAGCAAAGATCTGGTATCACACTAGTTTTACACTCTATATGTTTCTAAAACTATGTTGAGTAACCGAATAAATTAAAAGGTTCTTGTTTTCAGGCCAACTGCTGAATGAAGTCACTGTATGAAACTACATGAAACAAACGACATTGTATTATACACACTATACCATGCTGAGTTTGCCTTCAGAATGAGGTTTCCTTTCAAATTCAGCATAAAGACCAGATTTATATTCATTCTCTTCAGAGGAATATTGCAAGAAAACTTAACTGGGGAGTGACTTACAAGATAATTAATGGGATTTTTAAGAAGTCTGGTTTCCCATATTTATACACAAATTGTTAAATTATCAAAGACATCAGAAGTACCTATGAAACATAAACACTGGCATCAGCTAGTAACAGTGTTGGGTTTTTTCCAAAGGTTTAGCAAAGCAATGTGCCTGAGATTGAATATTGAACAGATATATATGTAAAACGAATTTTTTTAAAATGAAATTCTTATCAAGACTATTCAATTATAAAGCAATACAAATTTGAACGATTCTGTAAGGCTTCATTATATCTTGAGTAATGCTCACATAAAAAATAAATACTTATGACTTTTGATCCTGTATTCATTGGTAGTGGACATTAATCACACTCATGGTCTTTTTGTTTACTTGACTTGGAATGTGATCATGTCACATTTGAACACAATAATGACTTAAAAACAAATTTAAAGCTAGCTATCCTGCTACATGTTTAAAGTGTTAAAACCTATTTTCTGCCTTAAATACCTCAACAAAAATTGTGGTTTTAATCAAAAATTCATTAATAGTCTCACAGAATATTTTTATTAATGCACATCTGATTTTATTAGACTTAACTCTATTTACTGTAAAAATTAGAGTTTATTAAACTCCCACAATATAGTTACCTATATGTAATTACATATATTCCTGTATTGTGGACTTATGTTATATGAAATTCCGTTTTTAGAGCTGGATGAAATCAAAACGTCTCCAGCACAAGAATCGCAACATTTAACTCTAGTTTTGCCCTACGTCTTTTATTTCCACATTCTCTATTGGGAGATTTGAACACTGACAGATATGCTTCATTTTAATATATTAATTTTAAATGGACTTGTTTAGTATTAAACTGTACTGGAAAAGAGAATTTCTTGCAGAAGTTTGGTTTACATTCTTTGAATTAATATCAAATATCCATGGACATTTGCATTCTAGATATTTCCCTCTAAGCATAGTATATGGACTCCAAAACCAGTGGTAAGAAATAAATACTTCAGGACATAACACTCCGTGCATTTTTAACTTCTACTTAAGGTGATTTGAATCATCTCTTAGACTTAGCTGCTTCTCTCCATTGGCTGTAGAAGGAATATATGTAAATAGGTGTGACGGAGGTGTCTGCACTGCAGACATTTGCATTCAAGCCAGGTGGACCACCACCATCCCTCTGTCCTTCTTCATCTCTTTGGACTTCAGGAGATTCTGTTTTGTATTTTTTATTATGGTATGCTATATTTCTATAATCCTTAGCAGGCAGTCAGGTTACTCAGAGAAAATGGAGATCAAGGAATCTTAGGATATGTAGCAAACATACCTTTTCACTGGAAATTTAGAAAGCTCCTTTCTTGATGCTTTATTTACTACACCTCTCCAGTGAGTGGCAAATTCAAATGAAGAATGAAAAGGATTATACCAATGAAACAACTCTGAATAATCTCCCAGGATCCAGTTGGGTGAAGAGTTTTTCACTGTCCTGTGTAAAAACTGCAAGGTTTTAATTTACAGTATTAAAAATACTGTGGCAAAGCACTATAGTTCTCCTCCTGAGATGTAGCCTTTGGGAGAGTACAGCTGTAAACTTTGCTGCTCCAGAAAGTCTGATCAGTCAGTTGTCACTCTGTCTGTTCTCTGCAAACAGTTGGAATTCTTTCTCCCAAGGCTTATATACTGCTTTTTATCTCCCAGAACTGATCTCAAGCCTTGAATAGATTAAAAACATACTGTAAATTAAATACTAAAGATCACAGTTTTAATGCATTAATTTTTATGTAGGTTCTCTGGAGATACTCTACACACTATTAAGGAATTATGCAGAGAATCTTTTGCTTCCATCCTTTATAGCCCCAGGCCTATTTTTTTTTTGTACATGGTGAAATTTCTTCAAATATTTTTATTACACACAAACATAACCCACGTTATATAGCAGAAACAATTTTTTTAAACTCAGATGAATGAATAACAAACATCTCCCTCATGGTATTTCCACATCTCCCAGAAAGTCATGGTGGGATACAGTTCGAGGGTGACTGCCAGTACATTTAATACTTACCATGCACATGAGGACTCTGATGCTATAATAGCTGTGTGATCATTACAAATAATCTTAGGTCTAAAAGTTCCAAACACCAACTTTAAATCATTTGTTTAAAGCAGACAAATCGATGAATAAATAAATAAATAAATAAATACTAGGGCATATCTTTTTGTTTCAAGTACATAATTTATCAGAACATAATGGTTCATGCTGGTTTTAGATATAAAACTGTCATCTTCAAGTGTACATTAGTAAGAAATTAAATCATTCCTCTCTCAAGAACACAAACTAAGGCCTGTGCCACTGTAAAAGCTTTAAACTAGAAAATTGTAACATTAATTGTTCATAGGGATTTTTTTTTAAAAAAAACCAATAATTTGCTGTAATCTAATTAGTGTATTTTGAAAATTTGCTAAATGAGTTTCCATATCCTCACGATGTGCAGTTCTGATGCAGCAGGGTAATTCAGGATGTCTAAGTTAGAAGGAGCACAGCTTTCCATCTCCAAAACTGTTTGCAAAGTGCATTGCTCTAGAGAGAGCAGTGGGGACCCACTCCGCACGATCCAACAGGAGGATGAGGCATTCTTTGAAGAAACGGTCATGAAACTGGGTTATCCTTTCAGATAAGCTGCAGAGCAGTGCATTAAAAGTTTTGCCAAAACTGATGAGTTTTGCAAAATGTTTTACTTTGAGTAAATTGCCTAGGTTTTGAGAGGTTTTTTTGGTGGGATTTTTTTTTTGTTTGTTTGGGTTTCTCTTGTTGTTTTGCTTTTGTTTTTTGGGAGGGATTTTTGTTGTTTTTTTTTTTTTTTCTTGTGCTTTAAACATCATAATGAATTTTTTTTAATGATCCTGAGAGGTTTCGGTGGTATTTATAAGACTGTCTGGGCACTCTGGTTATAAGAAACACTGGTCTGACTGATTTACCAGCCCAGTTCCCGTTTCCCATTAGGCATGAAAAAACATCTCTACCTAATCATGCTTCTCCTTCATAGCCATATTGTGCACGTAACAGGGGATCTATATTGTGTTGAGATGCAAGTAGGGACTCCTGATCAGGTGAATAAGCTGCCAGTTACTGTTAAACTCCTACGCCTGATACTCTTGAATCAATAAATCTACAGCATGGGGATAGAGGTGGAAGTAACACAGCAACCTTGGTTTGGGTAAAAGAATAATAACTTGGGCATGCAATAGAGATAGTTCACCTTGTTCAGGAAACTTTCAAGAAAAGTGTATTTTTGGTCTGTATTTTTTAAAGTGTCATCTGGACATGGATTTATTTTTTTCTTTGGGTAACCCTGAATATTGAAAAGGAGGGTGTTGTAACTGAGGTATTACACAGGATCTGCAGTGAGAGTGTAACCTGGCCTCTTTTATTTCTTTTTTTTTTTTTTTGGCTAAAACCAAACACTTTTATTCATTCAATTTTATATTAGAGTATACTAGATGGTGTTCTCTTCATTTTTTGATTGTTTTGTTTTTGTTGTACATCTAAAGTTTTCCTGCTTACAAATACTTATACCATAAGCATTTTTGTTTATCAACATACTTAAGGTGTACTCTGTTATGACTGACTTCCATTTTGCTTTGGATCTCTTACATTTCAACTCAAGTCTAATATTAAAATCAAAGTGGTCCTTGGAAATAGTACATAAAGAGGTAATCGCTTCTTCTGTGTAGAAAATGAATATTATCATTCACTATAAAATGTTTCATGTTTTCTGATACATATTCCTTGGCACATGTGTTTATTTTTTAAAAAGCACAATTTATCACCTTGAAGGAAAGTTTTACTGTGGCTGCTGTATCAAACTATTATTTAATATATAACAGTTATCTTACAGGATTTTGTTCTCTGATGACAGCATCTTGTAAAGTATATTCAGCATGCATTTAGTAACTTAATGTGGGTTTGGCGGTTGTTTGTTGGGTTGGGTTTTTTTTTTTTTTTCCTGCTCTTTCTTTTCAGGGAAATGTAACTGCATTATTTTCTATAGCATTTACTTCTTGAAGGTAAACTTCTCATTTCTCTCTGGAGATTAAGACATTTCACAGTAGTTAGATGAAATAGCAATACAACCAAACTAATTTTACAGGCCTTTGGATTAATTTGATTTTATTTTTTTTTTATTTCTTGAGGGGCATACATTTGACCCAACAGTTTATGACACACATGAAAAGGCACCAAGCCTTGAAGACCTTCTGAGGTGTGAAAAAATTGCTGGTACTTCTGTGGGTACAGTGTTGTGTTGAGTCATGTGCATCCATCATTGCACCATAATGTTTGCAATTCCGTAACACAACATATCGTACACTTTGGGTTCACTTGCTTGTTCATGGAGTTAAGTGCTGCAGCCTTTGGTTTTGTATGTATTATTTTGCATCCTTTCTTTTCCTTTTCATTTTTCTTCCCTCTTCTCGTACTTGAAATCCTGACCTACTTCTATTTTTTAATTCCTCCAGAGAGTACTATTAAATACTTTCCTACATTGTAAAGTAACATGAACAGTTCACTGTAAAGTCATTTTCTTGAATATTACCATTTCAAACACACTTGAAAAGGCTCTAGTGCTCCCCATTTTTTATGGAATTAAAATTATGAGTGACGTTTTAGTACTCTCTCCCTCCATCCCCAAATTGGATGTGCTCCAGGTTTTGCTTTTAAGTCTGACACTCTATTTGAGTGACTACACTGTTTGCTGTCTTTCTTTGTGCCCTATGTTTTCTTCTTGCAATATGAGAATAATGATGCAGATTTTATCTAGAAATTGCTCATTGCCCTTCAGTGGTCACACAGTCACAGACATGTGAGCATTATAAATAGACCTCAAGCCTGCACAGTTATTTCCTTGTTTTCTTTGCCAAACAATACCACATATTAATGTAATTACCTTCATTCTGACTACCTTAATAACTGTTATTGCTCAGCAATGTTAAATGTCATGGCCACTTACATCTTTCTTGAATTTAAAAAATGAATATCTGTTCTATCACGCTGCCTTGTGTTTGAGCTTTTAACCATGTTACTTTTTTATTTTCTCAAGCTTTTACCACTAACACAGTGCTGTAACCACGGACAATTCTAGAATCCAAATGGTTACAGATTTTATATTTACTATAAATGTCATGCTCTGCACATCACTATTTCCTAATGGGTGGATAACAGCTCCATCCATTCATGCTGAAATGTCAGAGAGAATTGCATTATTCGGAATTTTGTTTCCTTTATTTTGTTGGGGGGAAGGGAGAAAATCCCATTTTCTATTTAATTAGAGAGAAGCTCTACTGCCACTGACAAGGCGACTGACAGTTTTGTTGCATTCTTTAGAAGTTATGATTCTGAAATAGACATGACCTTGGGGCTTTTGTTTGTTTTCGTGATGTATGTTAAGGAAACAGGAGAGATCTCAAAAGAAGGAGGAAAGGTAAAACAAGATACATGACAATGTCCATTAGGGTAAATTGATAAGAAAAGATACAAAGCTACACAGAGCATACCTGTTTCTGTAGGAAAAATGCTCTTTGTCTTTTCAGGATAGATAAAATAGATGCCTTTTTGGTGAGAATCTTTAAATTCCCAGGTAGTCAAGTGCTCAAAATCAAAGCAGGATGTTCATGATAAGTGCTCTGTAACTAGCATAGTAAACACAGTGGTATTACTATGCTACAAAAAAAATTGGTTGGAAATGTACTTTTAATTTTATTTTGTTTTAAAAAGAAGGGAAGTAAGTGAAGGAAAATTCCTTAGAGAATAACTGCTTTACCTGTGTCTGATTCAATATAGGGGATAAAAGATGTGAAGGGTCTGAGCCTGTATCAACTGGTTTTGAGTTTCCTTGGTCCAATTCTATTGGTGCTTCAGACTTTTGGTGGGGTTTCCACATCAGTGGAGAAAGAGTGTAGCAAGACTGTACCATGAACTTTCTTACTCTGGACATACGTCTTTTCACAGTGAAGACATAAAGCTACAGTGCCTGGGAAAAACAGATATATGTCAGAAGAGAATTTGCTGAAGACAGGAAATCCTTTGCCAGAAATTTTCGGGTGGGTTATGGTTCATTTGTAGCGGCTGAGTGGCGCAATGGGATCATAGCTGTATTTGAGAATCTGGCACAATATTTCCCTGAGGTGCTTCCCTTTCTGAAGTAGCTGAACTGCTACGCATTTTATATATTTCATGATCCATTATAGCCCTAGAAAACAAAACAAAAATACACGGAATGACGTTCTGTCTATTTATAGATCTCTAAAGACATCCTTTATAATTACTGTACATATAAATTGTTTTTACAAAATTTGCTGATACTTCCTCACTGCATTTTTATGTAAACTATTCTTTCTGTAAATAGTTTTTTAAATTCACACCATCTAGCTATAAATGTTCAAGTTTTGGAAGCCACAGTCCTAATCTGTAGATAAGAGGCAAATCTCTGGCATTATATCAATCATATTTCTGGAAAGATTAGATTCACACTCCCCCCTCCACCCCCTGCCTTAAGGATTGGTGTATATTTATGCTAGTGGTTAACAAGATTGTAATGTTGCTCTTTCTTATTTTGAATATGGATTTACAGTGCTGGTTTGCCACTTCAACACACCAGCATGTGTTGCAGAAATTCTCTACGGTGCACATTTTTCTTGGATTATCAACACTGATTCTCACAAAATAACAGAGAGGAGAAGAAAAAAAAAAGAAAAACAATTTACAAAGAGCAGAAAAATTATATGAAAAAACCTTTCATTTTTATTTATTTCTCAGGCTGGTTCATGGAGTGCTGCAATGTATATCTCCGAAAAGAACATATAGCTACCTAATTTACAGATTCCCAAGCTTGAAAAAAGGCCTAATTCTATTTAATTTAGAGAAAAAAAAGCAAAAACATATTTTTCCATTCATTAGAGAGGTGTGATAATGATTAATACTTTGTAAGACTATCTTGATATAATATATTCATATTTGTAAGACTGTATGAATGTATTCATATTCCTTCAGGTACACATGAAACAGCTGCAAAGATGTGAAAAGCTTATTTTGCAGCAAAGTAAAGCATCTTATGAAATATTTTGGCTATTAAAAAGTGAAGCAATCATGGTAATGCTTTTATTTATTCCTATTCAGAACTTTCTGTTTGCATTTCTAACAGCTATCTTCCCTAAAGTAGAGATTTGGGTTTAGTTTATAGCAGCAAAGGGGAAAAAGCTGCCAGAAGTGATTTTAATCCATTAAAAGAAGCTTTATAAAATGATGGAAACACAAATTACAGATGCCTTTTGCCAAATATAACTTTCTTCTTATAATTAAATCCTAACACACAGTTGTCCTTCTGTTATTTACTAAAAAATCTAACTTTTATTTGTTTACTTTGCAGAATAGTTTTGCTCATTACTATTTAAATCTGTTAGCAGATATCAAATTAAGGCAATAAGTATCTTATGAGTAACATGCCATTCTAAGAAGGAAAAAAAAAAGAGAGGAACCTTTTTAAAACAGTTCTTCTGTAAGTTGCTGAGCTTTTCCTGAGAGTTGCCAAGCAGCCTCAGCTGCCCCTGAAGCCAATGGGAGCTGTAAGTGCTCTTGGCCTCTTTAGCATCCTAGCCCTGAGCACCTGGCACTTTCTTATGCATCGTATTTGTCTAGGGCTTAAAAGTCAGCCCCAAGCATCTGCACACGTTGCATGCTGTGCTGCAGTGTAGGAGAGTTCGTGTTGCCCATAAAAGAGACAGTTCGAGCACTGGAAGCTGTTTAGAAGAAATTTAAGGGAATTTAATTTCCTAAGGTTCCTTTTGGTGTGTATCCCGCTCGCCACCAGCTGGGTCTGTGTGGCTTCTATCAAAGGCAAAGGGAAAGGGATGCCACGTTCAGAGACAAATGGCTGCACTGGAGGGATTTTCCCAAGAGGCAGGTGAAACGTTGCAGGAAATGTCACAGCTGCGAGAGAGGCCTCACCTTACTGCTCAAGGGCCACCCAAAGCAGTTCACTGAGGGCAACTCTTGCTTGTCCTTTCACCCAGATGTTCCATGAAAGATGGCTGTTGGAAAGGTTCCCTTCTAAGGGTAGTGACAACCACCAGGAGGAGGCTCTCCTGGCATATGGAAAACACATACTCAGTGACTTTTGAGGAGAGAGGAGTAAAATTACACAAAGCCTAGAGGCTGACTGGTTATAATAAAATGGTTCATGTGGTTTGCAGTTTGCTTTCTCTCACTTTTCTAAAGAGGCAGAAGATAAGCAACCCAGAGCACCCTACATGGATTATCAACAGAAGTTTATTTCAAACTATTACTGTACAAGAAGAAAAAAAAAAGTATTTCTGTGCACAGATATACCTGTTAATCTGAGGCAAATTCAGTAACCCTACTGCCTGCAGGGAGACCCTAGATGAAACTAAGCTAAGTAGCAAATTCTGCCACACAAAAGTTCTGGAGCTGCCGTGTACGGCATCTGCCTACCAGTGTTGAAAATCACTGTCTGACCTATCTATAGTTCTTTAATCAAAGTCACTCCCCAGTTTTTTAGCCTTTGTTCTAAGGTTTACCTGTATTCAACTGTGCAAGTGATACAGGTATTTACCAGCACAAAAACAGAAAACAAGTCCAATTATTAAGAGAGTGAGAATAAAAAAGAATAAACCAATCATGAAGAATTCTCATTTTGATTTCTCTGTTTTCAAAATTGTCCTAAAAAGGCAATACCAGCTTCTTTTATTAAAGCTGATCAGGAAAGTACTTGTTTTAACAGAAAATAGTGAGAAATTTTCCAAGCACTTTTCTTAAGAGCTAAATGTGCTTTCACTGTTTCTTTTATTGTTGAAAGAGACAAAACAGAAAGCTTTTATCTTACAGAAGTAGGTGATTTCAGTCCAAAAGGTCTGATTCATGTTTTAAAACCTAACAAAAAGTTCTTTTCCTGTATCTCTGTCTTATGGACACGATCTGGGCAAACGAGAAATGAAATTATATTGCATCTGAGATACCTTACAGGAAAGAAACTCATTCTTTCATCTGGGAAAATTGCACTGTCACTGAGAGAAATCAGTTCCCCATTTTTATTTATCATTAGGCTTAATGAAAACAAAAGCCCAGGTAAGAATTATGGCATTCATGACAATAAAATATGCATGTGCCTCACAAGGAAAAAAAAAAAAGAGCTACAGATTTTTTTTCTCCATTATCTTTCTATAAACAGATAGTTTTATAGGATGTTACATAGTATTTCCTTGTGACTGCTGAGAAAGAATCTCTCCTCTAAATATTGGATAGATGTAATTTTTTATGTTATATTTGTAATTTTTAGGAAAATCATGAGTTTATTTTACTGCTTTATTCAATTCTCTTATACATCTATCAAGTTTCACAATTTTAACTAGATTTTGTAATGTCCTCTTTTTCAGAAAGTACAAAGGCATAATGAAATTTAAGTTGTTCTAATTTTCTTTTGAATAACTTAAATTAGTGCTCAAGATAAGTAGAGGTTCCAAAATTTTATGATTCTTCACTGAGCCTTGTTGCTCTCCATACAGATATTTTGATGAGTTTTATTATGGTTTTCACTCATATGCACTGTGTTTTGTCCTTTTGAATTTGTTGTCAGACTGCAAAATGATAGTCATCTAATTGGTGACATCAGTGGTATAAAGTCATGTTGCAGTCATGTTAAGTTGTGAACATTACTAATTATTTTTCTTGTTATATATTTGGTTTTTTGTCATGCCTAGAGAAGCAATAAAAAGTGTGCAATAAAGGTAAATCACCATGAGATCACAGAGGTTGTTGTCCCTCAAAGGGGTAAAAAGTCTGTGCTGACTCTATAATTTACAAACATGTATCACTAGAGCAGTTAATTAGGATGAGTTCCAAAATAGTCGGAGTATTTCCTCAAATACTAACTGCAACAGTGGATGTGGCTTAGAAAACATTAAACTGACAGGGACTAAATTGGTGATGATTTTAATAGAAAAACAGATTAAAAGTCTGTAGCAACTAATAAAGTCATTATTGTACTTTTTATTTTTATTCTTTTTTTTCCCCTTGCTTTTAATTCCAATGGCTAAAACAGTTGCATCAAACATTTTGTCCTTCTTCTGTGTCGGCACAGAGTTGACCTTCTAGTATTCCACTGAATATATGTAAATATTGGGAAGAAAAAAGCTACTGAGATCACACTTGGTTCAAAAGCCAGGCTAGAACAGTTAGGTTAGAAATAGGAGTTTAAAATAGCATTTCTTAAAGACCACAGGGGATAAAACAGTATTAAAGCTAACATGATTGCCCCCCTAACAATTAAAACTGTAAGTTCAAAAGTCGTTTTTAGTACTATTATGGGATTCTTAGAGCTCCAGCACATGTAATATTTCTGGATAAAATCATCAAACAGGCAATGATTTAAAATCGGGATGTATTGTCTTTCATAACATTAATGAAATAATTCATAATTTATCAAATTTAACTGCCATATGGAAAAGCCTTCAAATGATAGCAGTAAAAGCAGCCTCTCAGTGAGCCACAATGGAAAGCATTTGTTTATCATATTTCATATTTTTCATATTTCTTTCTTTTGCTTTAACATTATATGAAGATTAATTTTTAATTTTTTCTCAAGTTGACTAATTCAAGTCCCAGCTCATCAAAAATGTTTCTTGAATTTTAAAGCAGATCTTGAATTCTTTGTACTGTGCTCTGTAGAAGCTTCTAGGTACCTTATATACTTGAAAGAAATGAGGGTTAATCATAATAGTGTTCTGCTTCTTGCCTTTAAGTAGCTCTTGGTTAATTTAGACAACTCTGGGACACTGGGGTATAATGAACAAAAAATGACATCCAAAAAGCATAGCACCATGCAAACTCATCAGGCTTTCATAAATAACATAAGCAACTACTGCAGATTTACTCTTTTATTTAATTAATGGGCTATGCATGCCTGGAATGACTAGCCTTTCACATTTTCTTTCTGTTAGTTTTCTAATATGATATACAAGATGAAAATATATTACACATCTTAGTATGAGTGTTTTGCCTTTAGGGAAAAAAAGTAATTGCATGCATTTTGATCAAATTTATCAAGTAGAAATGAAAGACACTTGTTTGTAACACAAGAAAACTCTATTCCAAAACTAAGCAACCATTAAAATTGCACATATTACTTCTGTTTCTTGTCTTTAAGAGCAACCAGTACTAATAAAATAAATGCCCTTCATTCATTTTAAGTCAGCAAAAAGACTGAGCATTCTAGTAGCTTAGTCTATAACTTGCTGAGGAGATAATCTTAGTTTAATTCTTTGCTGTGTTATGGATTCTCTCCGTTATCTGGTGTAAATTGTCTAGACATTTAAGAGCAAATGCTTAATAATGCAGATTTTAGCCTTTGATAACTGCTTTGGGAATAAGACGCATGACAATTATCTAGTCTGTTCAGTGACACAGTTTCCCCAAATCTTTGACATAAAAGGATGTTGCTCATCTCAGCCCCTTTCCCAGCCCTTCTGTATGGGAATGCACACTGCAAGGCCTTTATAATCCCCCACAGGCAACACAAGCCTGTTCTGCCTTCACTCTGAGATAACTAGAAGTGCTGCTATTTTTGTATGCATAGTGTTTAGACTCTGCCACGGAGAAGGATTTGCTAGCATCAGCTAAGTACTGCAGCAATTACTCTTAAGTAGTTGTTGGAGAAATTGGTGCATATGGCCATCTTATGTCTGCCCTCTGAAAGCTTCCTGTCAAAGGTATGGGTCACAATATCACACATTTTCACAGCCCAAACACTTCTTTTAACAGTCTATACACATATTGGTGTATATATATACACATGTATATATTTGTATCTTCGTGTGTATCTCTGTGTGTGTGTGTATGTGTGACAAAATTCCACAGCTTAAAGCCAACCTGAAAGCTTTACTGAAAGTGCACTGTTCAAATAAATTCAAATGCCTTCTTTTTAGGCTTAGAGTTTTTCACCGAAAGGCAGTACCATTGTTTTAAGTTCATTCATTTTAGCAGCAGCTTATAATTATTACCTGGCACGTTCTCAGGCAAAATATTTCCGGATTTTCTCTCTGTTTTGCAAGCAAAGGAACTATCTTCTAATCTGAAATTTATGTTCATTGGAGAGGAAAGGAGACTGGGAATAGGACAATTCCTTGTGACAGCCATAGGGTTGGCAATCTCATTTGACATCAGCGTTGTGCTGTGCACACAGCTGGTGGTGGTCACTGATATATGGATAAAGTGCTCGTGACTGTCCTGCAGTGCTTAACTGATTTGTGTCAGCAGCTGGTCTCTACCTGTCCTGTTATGCTTTGCACTGTCACCCATTCTTTCAACCCTTTGGTTTGCTGTTATAAGCAGCTACTTCATTTGTAACATTCAGCAGTTTAATAACTCTGTATGAATCAGAATACAACTCTATAGTCTTTTTCAGAAGCTGTTTCGACACCTTCACTCTGTTTTCTTTGAGCAGGGTGGGGGATGTGCTCTGGATTGTAATATTAGAAGCAGAAATTATGAGCACCTCGGTTTAAACTTCTATGAGTAGGTGTTTGAGACCAGAATGTGTTTAATTAAGTTCTTTATAGATGCATATATGAGAATAAGATTAATCTTTCTCAGGAAATACTTATTTATCTCCAAAGTAAAAGATGCTTAATCAACTTCTAAATGAGTAAAATATTACCCTTGCACATCAACTTTGCCTTGTATGTCTAAACTGAAACTGAATTACAAATTTCTTTTACCCCTGTTCCCTAGATTGAACTTTATTAAACATCAAGAGATATATCAAGGTACAAGAGATATAGCAAACTTTCAAAAACAGATTTGATGTGCATCACAATCTACGTAGATGTAATATTTTCCTCTAAAAATATCTCAGTGAAGGGAATATTATCAGTCAGAATAAGTAAATAAGAATCCAAATTTTTTTCTGTTTTCTGTGTAAACCTCAGAGGTTCCTTTGCCTTGACTGCTCAACAGTTCTATGAGATACCAGACATACGGACTAATTCTTAATCTTCATGCTCATGCTCATATTTAGTATTTGTTTTTTAAGATTTTAAATTTCTGAAAGGATTTTCTGTTGTTCCCCTCACGTCCCTCCTTCCTATTAGGTGCAATTTTCTCCTACAGCCCAGCAATAAGCATTTTGGAAATTACTGGAAATAGATATACTTTGGTAGTAACTTTAATAAATGTTTATGTAATTTAATTTTTTCATGAAAAATACAAATTAGATACTGCAAATGGATATATGTAATTAAGCGATTTGATTTGTAATCCTTTCTGTAAGCACCATTGATAGAAAAATTGCATCAAGACAGATTTAGAGCTGCTTTATATTAGTATAATTTTCTTGACATTGCTTGGTCTTGAATGTTAGAAATATTTACATTTCTAAAAAGTAAGAATATTGAATTTCAAAGCTAATATGTCTTGTGATACTTGGAATTAATAAACACAAGTTCACTTTTATGATGCTTTGGTCAAATTAAATTATTTGGTGACATGTCCTTCGTTCCTGTAGTGTTGCAGTTCTGGATTCTTGTGACAGAAGTGAAGGTTGGTCTATGGTAGACATTATTGAGTTTAAAGTACTCTCTATTACTCCCTATAGAGCAAAGTAAATACTGATATAATTTTGTTAACAAGTGGTTAATTCTAGAAACACTTTATTTGAGGTTTTGCAGGGTATCTTACAACCACTTGTCCCAGAAGTGCTTCAAAGTTGGTAGGTCAAGAGGATTATCCTAACCAAAGTTTGAACCCACATCAAGTTGTTGTACAAGATCTTGTCTCTCTCTTTTGGTTTCTGTGAAGATAAACCCCAGGCATGTAGAGCTTATAATATTCTTTACACACATAAGGCCTTAAATTTGATTACAAGGAATTCAGGAACTTGAGTCAACGTTCACAAAAAAAATCCTTCCCTCAAACGCTAGTAGCTTCAAGGGGTATTTTGGCTTTTGTTTTGGCTTTGTTTTCAAAATCTGTGGTTTTATGCTTGTCCCTAATTTATCAAATTTTGTATGAATCTAAGAGTAGTGGGGTTATTTATGGATGTATGGACTGTCTGAAGCTTTCACTGCTAGGATATGCAAAGACAATATCTTTTATTCTATAATGACTCAGGTTCTTTTAACTTGTTACATAAATAATTAACTACTTCAATGTATCTAACAGACCAAGCATCTTCTCTGTGTATGCAAATGTAGATTTATTTTTCATTTGTACTCTCTCTTCTCTAGGTAGCTAATATTGACTCATGGAAAGAGAAGCAAAACCATACAGACTATTCAATTGTGAGGTTCTTTTTGTTGTCTAACTAAATTATGAGCTAAGAAATCATAATTAGTAAAGAAGTCTGTACTTACAGGACTGACCAACAAATAAATGTGGATAGAGGATAAAAATTCTATTCCTTGCTTAAAGAAAAGAAGGGAAACCCACATTTTATGCCACTCAGTGCCTATCATAATTACTGCATCAAAAATCAGATACAGAAATATGTTCAAAACCACAAAACAACATTAGTGTAAACTTTCATGTTTGTTCTAGTACATAGGAGTAAAATGTCTGAATTCTAATTTTAAATTGAATTTATTAGCATACCTTCCTAAATTCCTAGTTAATATATAAAATTTTGATTAATTCTTCATTCTACTTTTCCTCAATAAAAACTCTTTTCCAATGCAGACAAAATAAGAAATAGTAGGAATTAAATCATATGAAATAGTGACAATAAAAGAATGCAAAACCATGTGGTAAAATTTCAATCTTTCAGTTATCTCCTATCTTTACAGAACTTGTGTATGGAGATGAAAATTAATGCAGGAAATATACTGCTTTGTTACAATAAATAAACACTCTTCTCCTTTCTTTGCCTTTCTAGCATGCTCTTTCCAGCTCCTTTGTCTTGGTGCTATTTTTCATTTATTGGTGTTTTGTTGGGGTTTTTTTTTCCTGTATATCCAGATTTTAATTTAACTTGCTAAAATGCAATACTTTTCAGGAATTTACAAGAAAGGGATAATGATGAAATAGAAGATTGAATATCTTGATTTTTTTTTTTAATCTTCCATTTGTCTAAATAATGTGAATTCTTCAAATAAACAAACAACATACAAAAAGGCGACCAATTTTTAACTTTGATCTATAGTGACTTAATTAATGTCCAATCTCTTTTCAGATTTTATTTTTAGAAAGGTTCACTAAGGATAGTCTGAGTCACTTTTAACAACATTATTCTTGTTATTCAGGTTTACTTTCAGAGTACTTGTTAAAATAAGGCATATATTTCTGATCTTTCATTATATTTATACTTTTTAGGGTAAAACTGAAATGTTGAGGGCCCATATCCTCTAAATTTTGCTAGCACTTTATTTTCATTTCTTTGTTGCTTGTGTTGATGGGCTTTTTTCTTAGTATTTTTTTTAAATTAAAAATGTGTATTAAGCCTAGACACTTGTAACTATATTGTATCTATTTTAAAGGGGTTTAGGTTTTTTAAGGATAAAGTTAGGACCTTTTTTAAAAATTTAAAGAGTTGTTGGTGTGTTAGCAACCAGCTATAAAATTTAAAAGTATTTAAAAAATGATATAAAAATCTCAAAGTTATAAAGTTAACCCTCCAGGAAAATTTGGTGAATTGAAAGAATGGATTCTTCCAATTCTTTATATAAATTAAGTATTTCTATGTCACCCCATGAATCAAAAGTTATATATCAAGTAAAGTAGATGGTGAAAAATTAAAGGTCTAAAGGAGAAAAACCTATGACACTCATGCTTTCCTGGAAATTAGTTTCAGGTGTATTACTGATATTGTTTATTCATTGTCATTCTGTTAACTAGTTCCTCTCAAAATTTTCATTTATACTTTCTGATAAACAAACCACCAAATATTAATCTGACCTTTATGTTTCTGAAGATACTGTATTTTCCGATATGTATTTCCAATAACACATAAAAATATACTTCTTTTCCTAGTGGTACAGTATCTAAGGTTTCTATTTGATTGAGATTTAGGCAAAAACTAAAATTAAACAGATTATTGTGGGTTATTTTACTTAGCTCTTTTCTGTTTGTTTTTGGTTTTGTTTTAAAGCACTGGATATTAATATCTGCTTGCTTAGGAAGAGAAATATATTTGCAAATTATTTCTTAAGTGGTCTTTCTAATTCCTATTAAGTTTAATAGCCAGATTTCCATGTATTTTAATGATCAGGTCACATCTCATAGCAGTTTTGATAGGTATATGCCCAAGGAACCAAGTTAGTTAAAACTGATTTACTGTGTTTTAATATCTCAAGTTTTTGAAAAATCCCAAGAAAATGATCTCTTGTCCTTCCAAACGCTTCTTTGCCAGTTTGAAATGCTAGAGAGTTGGAAATGCTTTATTTTTAAGACTGAATCAATCTAGAAGAAGAATGTACTTGAGTAATATATAAGAAATTTGCTTAAGTTTAAAACCAAGAAGAGTGCATACCTATGGAGGAAAAAAAAAAATATATTCTGTGATATGTTCTGAAAATAACCTCTTCATACAGTACCTAAAAGGGACCTACAGGAAGGCTGGAGAGGGACTTTTTCCAAGGGCATTGTGAGAGGTCTGAAGGAGAGTGTGGGAGGCAGCTGGGCTCCAACCAATGCAGGAGAAACGGCTGATGCCCCATCAGCCTTCTACTCTGTTGTTGTTATTTATTGCAAAAGTTAAGGTCGAGACTGAGAAAACAAACTCTTGGCATCGCCCCCAAAAAGTGAGTTGGGGGAGGGTGGCGAGTCCAAGTATCCTGAACGGCTCCCTAGAAACAGAGTGGGAAATAAATGGAGATTCAGTTTCCGTGCGGGCGGGCTCAAGGGAGCTTTGCAAAACGCTCCTGCACTGCCACCTCCTGGCGGTAGCGGGTATAGACCCTTGCCTGCCACTAGAGGCCAGGAACGGAATTGCCAAAGCCGTTCGGAGCTGAGGGCCACAGATGCCTACGGCACAAAACACAAAATACCACCAGATGGAAAGGTCTTTCTTTTTGAGACCAGTCCAACTGGGACTGAGTTTTCTTCATCTCTCTTCTTACAGGCATTCCAAAAGAAGAAGTGCTCCGTCAGAAGATGAAGTGGCGACAGGCATGAAGCTCTGCTGTTCTTTGCTGCATCAATTGTTTACATGTTTTTATCTCGACAAGTTTTAAGATATTTTTGTTCATATATGTTTCATATAAGTTTGTTAAAAGCAATGTTTTAAAATGTTTGTTTTTTCTCTCTGGTTGCTATAGTGGGTGGAAAAGATTCTGTGTCACTTTTCAAAAAAACAACTGAGGTGATGGGGGTGTGTGTGCAAAGGGACGAGTGAAGGGAATAGGAGATAAGACAGGAGAACCTCAGTAACCAGACAGAAGAGAATTTATAGCAAGAAATCTGAATCCTGAGCCTAATTTCCTCTGCTGGGGAAGAATCTCAAAACACAGGCTATATTCAATGTCATTCTGAAGGACAGCACCTCATAACCGTCCTAGAAATTAAGTTTCAAAATGTGATCAAACTGTATTTTCGTTGTCAACTCCAACTCATTCAAATGACTATTCACTTTTCAGGTCATATTGCTATTTACATAATTGGCTGAAGCTAATATATACTAGTCAGTAATATTTTGATACACTGCATTTTCTTCCTTTATGACTCATGCTTCATGCCTTGATATTTATCACAGATTGAGCTGCACACTATAACTGTTGAGCTTGTGCCTATTTTACTGATTAAACTGAATATTTTAGTAACAGAATTTACATATACACTGATTGCCCTGTGCTCTTGCATTTTTTTATGAGAGGAAAAAATGTAAGGAGTGTTACTTTCATGTCTTTCTATAATCTATGCTCTGTTTCCCTGATGTACATGTGGTTAAAAATTGTTCAAATTATTTACAGACTTTCTCATTTGCCAGGACTTAGATACAATGTACATAATTCCGAAATTTAAATCCTTTAGGAAGATGCAGAAATTAAAATAGTTCTCTTAAAAGTAAACCAGTAAATTCCCTACCATGATGAAAGAAGAGTCATGTTTGAAAACCTGACCAAGCAAACACAAGATCTACAGTTCTAGGAATCATATTTTCTGTAATTTGGGAAGACTAATGACAATACCGTGGATGTAGTAGAAGTGTTTGGTTGCTATGTAAAGCAAGCATCACTTTCTTCTGTTATAAATTTATACTTTGATGTTTGTTACTGATTTCACAGTGAAGACTATGAAAGCAGGTCACTGTTTGGAATGCAAAACTAGGGTTTTTTATAACTTTGAATTAATTTCTGTTTTCACTTTCACCCTTTGTATTCTCCTGTGTGTCTGTGAACATGTGCATTCTTTTGATCCTATTTATGCCTTCATGGGAAGTAATTTATTGGGCACAAATACTCAAATTAGGATTTCTTTTCTGCTCATTTGTATTTATACCAAATGGCAATGCAAATGAGCCAGGAAAGATAGTTCTGCATCATTGTCTGGATATGCAGTGAGTTGAGTAGTCCTAGGGCACAAGGCAGTGTAACTTTTGGGGATGTAAGAGTCAGAATCCCTTACAGCAGAGGATCCTCCAGATCTACAACCTTTTGGTTGGGATAAGACATGTTATCATTCCCACAGGAAGTCTCTGGTCCTGTTTTTTATTTCACAGAAGAGGCGTAACCTCAGTGGACTAGTAGATGAAATTGACAAACCTAAAACAAAAATGGTCTCAAGTGTGAGTGCTTACATGTTACATTTAGCCAAGATGGTAGCATTACTGAGTGTTTATTTAACATGACTCAGTAATTTAGTAAAAGTGCATTTGGTCTACAATAAAACTACTAACTGTGTTTTATCTATCTTAGTTTAAAATAAAGAAACCAAATGGAAGATATGGGAGTAATCTTTCTCATTCACTCACAGTCTTTGGGGGCAAGTTTCCATACCAGCTTTTTCCTGCCCAGATCAGAGCATAAACTTGAATGTCAGCATTCTGTAGCTATGAAAACACTTGGAATATATGGGCTATGTGTGTGACTGCAGAACTGCTTTGCAGCTGCTTCTTCTGTATGGATTCCAGGGATCAGGTGTTGACCAAAATGTCATTATTAATACACCGAGACGAAGTTGATTATTTTCTTAGCAGGCATGGAGAAGTAAGCTTTCAAACCTTTGTCTTTTGTATGAATGTGAGTTATTAGAAGGCAATACATTAGAATCGATACATTAAAAATCATGCAAACAGGGCATGCATCAGGACTACAGCATTAGCCTGACTCAGGAAGTCATGAGCCAGGAATGCCTGTAAGAAAGCTGATATTAGCAGTGATGTATTTAAAACCTCAGCAGCTACCCTTTGTTGGAATATCAAAGTGCATAGTGAAAAAATAGTGAGAAGTGTGAGCTGGATTGAAAATTATCTGAATGGTTTTGAAGGGGTCAGCAGCCACACCAGTGTTGTTGGAGGACAGTGACTAGTGGTGAAGCCCAGAGGCTAACACTGAACCCAGTCCTCGTTAACCTTTTCATTAAAGATCTGGATGATGGGGCAGAACTGAGTTTTGCAGGCTGAACTGAGAGGAGCAGCTGAGACACCAAAGGGTTGTGCTTCCATCTGCAGGGACATGAGCAGGCTGGAGAAGTGGGCTGATAGAAATCTCATGAAGTTCAACAAGCAGAAGTGCAAAGTCCTGCATGTGGAGAGGCCTTCTAGCTGGAAAGAAGTTTGGCAGAAAAGGACCTGGAAGTCCCAGTGGATAACCAGGTAGAGCATAAACTAGCAATGTGCCCATTACAAAACAGGCTGCATTAAGCAAAGTGTTGAAAGGCAGGCTGAAAGAGGTGATCCTTCCTCTGTACTTAGTGCTGCTCAGGCTACACCTGGACTGCTGCAATCAGTTCTGGGCTCCTCTGAGAGACATGGACATATTGAACAGAGTCCAATAAAGGGCCATGAAGAGGTGAAAGGGAATGGATCATCTCTCCTATGAGGAAAGGCTGAGAGAGATGTGTTTGCTCAGCACGGATGAGAGAAGGTCTTATCAATGTACATAAATACTTGAAGTGAGGGTGCAAAGAAGATGGAGCCAGGTTCCTTCAGTGGTTCCCAGTGACAGAACCAGAGCCAATGGGGACAAATTGAAACACAGGAGGTATCAGGAAGCACCTTTTTTTTTTTTTTAAACTATGAAGGTGACCAAGCACTGCAATAGGTTTTCCAGGGTGGTTGTGGAGTCTTGATCCTAGGAGATAGGAAAAAAAATCTAGACACTATCCTGGACAACTTGCTCTTAGTGGCCCTGCTTGAGCAAGGGGGCTGGACCAGATGACCTGCTGAGTTTCCTTGCCAGCTTCAACCATTCTGTGACACTGTGAAAGTCACTCACAATTAAAATCTTGCTCTAATATCCACTATTGACATTATAAATGGCAAGCTGGATTGACAGAAAGAAATCCATATATAATTTGGATAGGCATTCATGATAACTCACTACTTTGTAATTGTCTAACTTCACCATATTTAAGTGAAGTGCACTTGCAACATTATATAAATACTGAAGGTTAATTTCTTAAGAAATATAAATAATCTTTTTATTTACAAAGAGGAGGGATTAAACAGTAAAGGAAGAAAAAGAGTTTAGCTTTGGTATCCTTGTGAATCCATTATAACAATATATTTTATGGGTTTTAAAACACTACGGTTGCTGTACTATGGGATGGTTCCCAAAAGACCCTAAAGGAAATAAGTTGTACTGAAGTAATTTCTTCAGTGTTTCATCATACTTACTTCTGACTCATACAGCAGCTCATCTCAAGACTCTAGCCACTTTATCCTTTTTTTGTTGAAGGTCCTAATTGAGACATTAGGTTTTCTATTAGTAGGAAAAATCGCAGGAGAAGGCAGCTTAGGGAAGACAATGAAGATGGACAGAGAAAGAAGGTGGTTTTGGGAGTTCCTAATCCACCTGGAATTTGGAGGTATTGAAGCACAAGCCTAGATTTGAAAGCCTCAAAGATCTTGCAAAGTCCTGCTTTCCACATAGAGTGTCAGATATCTAATCAACAGGGCTTTCAGATGTTATTTGAGCATGCTGTGCACATAATGCCATGACAAACCAGCGAGATATAGGTAGTGTGCAGGGTATTAAGAGGCTCTGCATTATTTTCATTAAGACCTAAGTAGACCTCATTTTTCTACATTTATTTTTAATGTTCTAATTTTTTATTATTTTTAATGGCTGTGAAGATAATTCCGTGCCTAAAAAAAGGAAACAAGAGACCAGCATTATGCAAATCAACATGTCTGTATTGGCACAAAAGAACTACAAAAATCTGAATGGTGGATTGAAGTTGCTTTAACAGTACAGTGAAAGATGAATGACTATATATCAAGTTTTAATGAATACCTGACTGAGAAGCATATGAAAACAGCATGAGCAGAATTTAGAACAGAAAATTTTCTCAATAGGATATTAGTGATAAAAACTCTGCTGCTCAGAAATGAGACAGAGATGAAGCTTCGTATTCGGCAGAACACAATGCTACCAATATGGACATCAAACCTTTTGTTTTTCAATTCCAATCCATAAAACTTTACATTCCAGTTGAGTAATAAAACCAGACTTGTTTTGAAAAGCTGTCCTCTGCCTTATCATAAATCTGTGGCTTGTATAGGTCCCAAAGTAACAAAGTTTGTAGTAAAAGTTTTAAGTACTTTTGGAATTGTTATTACAACCATAGTGAGAAGCACTGATATACAGAACAAATCCCACTCTCTGAAAAATGGAGACGGGTTTATTTCTATTGCTCAGATATAGAGCTAAGTTCTCATTAACTCGGGGCAGAATTTTAGTCAGAACATTGGCTACGTCTATGCTTTCAGAAAAATTATTTAGTCGTATGCTTGATCCAGCTAATGTGAAAATACCCATGCCCTAGATTTTAAGTTACTCAAACCCACCCAGTTAGGGCTGATATTTGCAATTTGCCAACTGGAAATAGGTGATGAGTTATGCCAAGTCTTTGGCTGAGATTGGCATTTGTTTTGGAAAGTGTTAAATGACACATGACCTTTTTACATGAGAAACTATTTTAATATTTTAACCACATAAATGAGTAGTTCCAATGACAGTCTCAATGTGAACATTCCCTACCACTTTAAACTAAGTAGTAGACCCTGCATAAGTACATACAGAAAGAATCAGAGACCTGGAAGTGTATGTAAATAGCAGAGATCAGACAGAATGAGCTGTGTCAATCTACTCTGCACTGGTGCAGCCTCACCTTGAATATTGTGTGCAGTTGGGGATACCACAAAATGAAAGGGACATGAAGCTCTTAGAGAGCATCCAAAGGAGGGCCACAAGGATGGTGAAGGGTCTGGAGGAAAAGCTATATGAGGAGCTGCTGAAGTCCCTTGGTTTGTTCAGCCTGGAGAAGAGGAGACTGAGAAGAGAGCTCATTGCAGTCTAAAACTTCCTTGTGAGGGATAGATGAGGGGCATTTGCACAATGCCTGTGGCGTAGGCTTCAGCCCAGTATCTTTCCACCAGATACTGATGAGATTACTTAGGTACTATTCCAATGCTTGGATGATATTTTTTAATAGTAGAGAAGACATTAAATATCAACATATAACTATATTCTGTAGTGATTATAAACAAACTGAAAATGTTCATCTGCACTGAGAATGTGCTGTTCAACAAGAGGCTGGGTCTTACAGATGATATGCTATGGTTATGCTAAAGATACTGAGACATCAGTTCTGAATGAAGGCTAGAGGGGAATCTGTGTGGTAAATATGCCTATAAAATCGTTGAGTGGGAAAAACCCCACAATAACAAGAAAGAGAAGAAGTCTTTGAGAAATCACAGGGCTTTTTCTCTCCTCATCTTTTGACATTCTCCACAATACTCAAGATGTTATTTCTGTTTTCTGTATTGTGTTTAATTTCATAGGAAACACTGTGATGGACTTTACTTACAAGTTGTCTTGAAGATCCATAAAGATAAAACAAAAATTTGGTTTATCCTTCAGCAAGGACTGAAGTTAAAATGCATGATTAGATATAGTGCTATAGTTTCACGTAATATTGTCTCAGCATCTTTCTTTCCTCCTACGTCCCTTGCACCTGTTTCTCCTGTGTATTCATAAATCTGCTGCTCCAGCATAGTATTTTTTATCCTTTAAAAATCTGTTGAGATTGCTGGTTTAGCAAGCTGAGGAAATAACAATAGATTTTTTAAAAAAATATTTTGATTCATTACATACTGCACCTTATGTTGATTTTTTGTGCAATTGGAGTGTATGATGGAAATGCACAGATTCTGTTTTTTCCTCATAATCCTCATTCATGGACTAGTTGCGGTTGAAACTTTCTTCATCCTCAAAATTCCACATTAGTGTCCCCTGAGGAATGTTCAGTCCCCAAGGACCAAAGGACCCTCGGGTCTTAAAGGACCTTTGTCCTGAAATTCCCATAGGGTCAAGAAACCCTGGAGGCATAAAGCTTCCTAGAGATCTGAAGAGAGGGCAAGATGATTCTATAAATCTGACCAGTGCAGTAATAACATAGTGCTTGATCAGCCTTTCACACTGGGACAAGCTGTGGGAGCAGGTGCTTCAGGGTCTCAGATCTGCAAAAGCCAGATTTGTTAAAACTTCATTTGCTGAACCTGCCTTTTCTATCATAAGATTAATTGCTTCAACTAAACACAGTGAAACAGAGCACCATGCACCATGTTACAGCTTGTTTGAAAGTTAATATGTACAGATCTTAAACTAAACAGAATAGTCGTGCTGATAATTCCTTTATATATTTCCAATGCCTGTAAAACAAAGAAACAGAAATGGTCACTTTTATTCTGAAAATCAGAGTGAAAGAATTTCGTTCCTTTTTTGCACAAGCTATAGAACAACACAAACCAGTCTAAAGTGCATATAAACCCCATTGTGCCATGAGATTTTATCAGACCCTCTACCCTCAGCTCTCTATCCTCTGTGCATGGTATATTTTTATCCAGTTATTTCTCTCCTGTTATCAGAAGCAGCATTTCCCCTGCCACCCCTCCCCCTTTCAGCCCCTTCTCTTTTGCTGACCATAGAGCAGTTAAACACTGCTAGTGAAACCTAGGTAGGGATTCCATTTTGGATTAAGCTGCCTAAATGTCAGTGGCTACATACTAGTCACATGGACCCTGGAATCTTGGCCACACTGTAGTCAAAACACAATACAGGAAAGAAGCCTATGGAATGATTATGGTGACAAGCACCAGGTGTATGACTCAGCAACTTAAATATACTGCAGTGGGTTAGGACATCCAAGACATCCGTACTGTGCTGTCAGGCATGACACAAGATGCAGTGAGGACTTGCATGCTTTTGGAGTGTCAGCTGGATGCCAGGCAGGATCAGAGGACAGCTTTGGAATGATTCTCATTCTTTATACTGTGAGGATTTTTTGTTTGCTTGTTTTGACTGATTTGACCATTTTATTCGGTTTTGCTTTCCCACTAGGCTTGTATTCTGTCTCACAGACATGTGCACTAGCAGGTTGTAGGGAGCTGGGTGGATGTAGAGCAAGAGGACTACTATCTCTCCCAGAAAAGGTGTAAGTAAGTGGAGGAACTCACACTCACAGGAAAGGAGGATGTGCATCTCCATGCCCTGTGAAGTGTGAAACTGTAGATATATGTGGGAATTAGAATGCTTTGGTATTAGTTACAAAAATATGCTTAGAAATGTATTGGGGCTTACTGGCATTTTTTGAATGTCTAGTATCTAGTGTATGGCTGATAACGTATCATTCACTCTTTGACAGTTGAATTTCATTAATAAATGAATAAACTACTTTAATGCCTGATTTGATTTAAAAGAGTTTGTCCCTGTGACACGCTCCACCGAGCTCTCTATGGATCACCAAAACCCTCGGCCAAGTCAATAGAGTGCCACAATTTGGCAGATACTATTAAGAACAGGCTGCATTTTTGTAAATCTAACTCATTTTATGTCCTTAAAACACTGTAACACAACAGTTCACATAATCATAGAAAAATGTATGTTGAAAGAGATCTCTGAAGGTCACCTAGTCCAATGCTCCACTGTTGTAGGTCTGCTCTCAAAACTGATGTCAAACTGTTCAGGACTTTATCCAAGGAATTTCTTAGGATGGAGAGTCCATATCCTCTTTGGACGACTTTCAAAGTGTTTCAGTGTTTAGCCACTCTTATTTGTTAAGAATTGCTTCATTATTGCCGCTGTGATTTTCCATACTGCAGCTTGTGACTGCGTGGTTTCTTCTGTAAGCCTATAATAAGAGTAGAAGAGCATGTCTGTCTTCTGAATAACCTCTCTTTAGGTAGCAGAAGACTAAATACTCCTTTTCTCCTTCTCCTTCTCCTTCTCCTTCTCCTTCTCCTTCTCCTTCTCCTTCTCCTTCTCCTCTCTTCCCCTTCCCATTCCCCTTCCCCTTCCTCTTTTCCCTTCTTTTCTGTCTCCATCCCCAACTGANCTTCCCATTCCCCTTCCCCTTCCTCTTTTCCCTTCTTTTCTGTCTCCATTCCCCAACTGAAAAAACAGACCTTAGCCTCTTCCACCCTGGTTCCTTCATCTCCTTCCTATATGGAGGAAGCCAAAACTGCAACAGGAGTGACAGAATGGATGATTTTTTCTTAGTTTTCTTGGTTTTCAGTGCTGTATTTATTTCAACAAAGCTATTGGTATAAATTCTTGCATAAATCTCTCTCTCCCTTTTCTCCAAAATACTGTGAAGTAGTTTAGCAATCTGGCTTTGACTCAGATACAAAAAGGGATTTGACCCCTACAAAGGCTGAGAAGTATAAGGGATGCATTATTTGACTTTTGAGTGACAGTATTAAGCAATGTATTATACTGTGTTGAAAAGAAGAATCCAAAGGCTAAAAGGTCTACTTCAAAAACCATTACTTCTTTACTGTTTTAAAGTCAAGGTTAATATGATCTCAGTGTATTAAAGTAGTTTCTTTTTAGTGAATATAGTAATTTATTAAGTAATTTTAAAACAAGAAGATGAAAACAATTTTTTTTAAGTCACAGAATTTCACTAAAGACTACTAACCTCAGAAAATGTAATAAAATTAAAGCTATTACATTGAAAATGGTAGCTCCCCCCACCTCTTTCAACACTGGAACACTATGTGCCCTTTTAGATATGTCAGTCTAAAATACTGTGGGTGCCATTTATCATAATGTGATGTGTCTTCCAGATAAGAATGACCCTCTGCAGAAAAAGCTCACATTATGTATTGATGCCACATTACGAGGCTCTGTCTCCAAGCTGTCAGGAAAACTAATAAAACAGCAAATACAGTACAGTTTCAGAATTATTGGCTTTGAGTACAAATGTTAAGGACACTTCACCTTAGTAAGTAAAGGAATTATCCTTTTTTTTTTAAATCCTTTTTTTCTCTAAAATAGGAAATTGAAGGAAATAATCTAACCAATGTGGATTAGACTAAAAAAAACATGCCGGAGTAAACTGCAACAGACTTCTTCGCATTCAAAGGTAAATTAAAAAATGTATTGGTTAGAAATTTTATAACTTTAACAGATATTTTAAACTGAGTTGACAACTTTAATAACGTTGCAGAACAACAGAAGTCCCACACTTTTAAGGCACTGAGTAATTTAATTTCTCACTGAAGTCAGCAGGAGGTAATGACACTCAAAACATTTACAAATTCCATTTCTAATACAAAGGTAGAAGCACAAACCCCTAAAAAAGGATTATTTTTATACCTATAACCACAGAAGTTTCATGCAAGTTCCACATAGTTCTTACAGTTTGAATGTCTTATAGTTTGAATGAATGTAAAACTTAATTTAAATTTGCTTGTTTGGATCTGATTCTGGTTAAAAAATCCAAAACCTTTCTTTAATTCTAGGTTAAAGCTTAACTCTGCAATAATCATGCTAAGCCAGTCAATAACATTAATTCTTGGATCAGGTTCATTGATACTCCACAGCAAATATGTAATGGTTCAGTGCAAAGAAGTCATAAAGCTGATTCATTAAGTTCCTGAGGATTCCCTATAGAGCTACTGTAATGGTGTATATTTTGGGCTTATGCCCAGAGAAGGTTCCCTCATAAAATGGGGTTAGTCAAAGATCTCTTGCTGCCAGAATAAGCCTATAGGCTGTGAGCAAAAGCACAAAAATAACCTTAACGTGGGTGACATTATATTCATGACTGGACTGAACTACAGCCAAATCTCTTCTGAGAAAATGAGACAGGCATCCAGTTACCCCTCAGGCTCAGCAAAACAAGGTTAGCAGATCCTGTCATGTAAGTAGATGTGATCATTTTATATATTCTTTTAAATTATGTGGGAACTTAAAAGAATTGAAATGGCAAAACATGTTTGTCATGATGAATCTAAGGTCTAATTTATAAAATCTTAATAAGGCATCCAAAATGCTTGTAACACTTAATAGTGCAATAGCTGCTGCTCTTACTTTATCCTCAAAAGTAAAAGATCAGTCAATTAATTCATTAATTTCTTATTATTTTCTTTGAAATCTAAGTATAAAATATATTATCACTTCTTCTGGCTTCATTGATTTACATTTTCACTTCATAGATTTCAAAGAGCTTTTTACCTGCTTTCATTTCCTACTATGTCCTTCAATATTTCCATTATCAGATCTGAGAGCATTAGTCTGGTGGGTTTTATTTTCTTTTATTCCAGTGCTTTAATTTTCATAATGTTCCTTTTTTTTTTGTTTGGGTTTTTGTCCCCTGTCTCAGTTCAGACTGTCCACATTTTATTGAACTTTGACTATATTTTTAGCTCTTTTTTTCTAGTTTATGAATCATTCCTGCTCCTAACATTTTATACATATACACAAATATTTACACACAAACATAAACACAGAAATAAATTTATAATCATTTCTATAGATTTGAATTAGACTCTACTTGTCATATATATGAGATGGCAGACTCATTCTGACTCTCTTAATTTCTGTGATATATCTAAGCTAAGACTTTAAATTCCATCTTTAATAATGGAGAAAGACAAACATTTCCACAAAATTACTGTTTAATTTAAGTTAAATTGTCAAGGAATAATACTCAATACAAGCAAAAATCAGGTTTTAAAAGTTTTGTTAATTCTCCTTCCTTGCAAAATTAGCCTTGTGATTAATTTTCCCAATTTACAAGGAATCTATTTATATTTGAAGAGAATTTTCCCTTCTGAACTGGAACACATTCACTTGTTTCCTTAATAGAGCAGCTCATACAAGCTCCTTGCTTTCAGCTGAGAGACTGGAAATTTCTTGTGAGTAAACGAATATTTTATTGCTTTGAAGTGTTATTTGCAATTGGTAACTGATGCTTCTTTTTTATGAGTTTTTGGTTGTTTTTTTTCTTTTTTCCAGATGTTAAACTGGGTTTTGATTCAGCTCTCACTGGCCTATACTTTGAATGAAAGTTGCAATTACTGTGAATTTTAAAAACCCTTCTGGTGTGTCAGTTTCAAAGCCATGAAGCACAGAAAAAGTGTTATCATCTTCCTTGTTTCTTGTTCTTGTTCTTTTCTTTTTCAAAAGGGAAATTGTTTAGAAGAGGGAAAACTAGAGTATTCAAAGTAGCTTCAGATGGTGGCATAGTCAATGTCAACAACCAAGTGCATGGAAGAGATGTATTGCCAAATCAGATGTTTTGTTCTTAGAATACTGACAAAATCTGCTGAAAATGTTGCAATAGTATTGATAGTACTTTGGGGAACTGGAAAGTTCCATTAATCGTGTAAACTTCTGTAGGCATCAGAGATGGTGCTACTAGATCTAACCATTGAATCAAGAGCCCAACAGTAACAGGTGGTAGCAAATATGAAGTGGACTAAAATCAAGTGATCATATGTGTCAATTTTGAAAATAAATTTATTTGTTAACACTGGGTAGTTTACAGCTGTAACTTGTCCACGTTAACATAACCAGGCTTGCTATTTCATTTAACAAGAGATGAAGGTTGTGTGCTTGAGACAGAGATGCCCAGCCTCAGAGCAGCAAGGGGCTCTGGGCTCAGCCTCTTGCTTTCCTGTTGAAGGACAGTGAATACCTGCTTTTAAGAACTGGAGCATGAAATGGAGAAAAAGGAAACTATTTTCCTCTTGGATTAAACAGTGATATATGTAGTCCTCCGGGACAAATAATGATATATATTTTCCTCTGAAATGTTGAAATATCCAGAATAAACTAATATTCTCAAAAACCAAACCTATCTGTCCTTTTTACTTTTACCGTTTAGAAATGTGAACAAGCTTGGAATTGCAGTGGTATGATTTATCCCAGTGTGGCTACTTTTTTTCTGTATCTTGTCAGTATCATGTGCTTCATTAAGTTATATTAGTCCCTGTGTCTGAGCCAGTCTGTTGGGCTCTACTAAATAATTTCTCAATTTCTCCCTATAAAAACTGAATTGAAAATACATATTTTCATTACCTTGGAAAGAAATTTGATGTTGAATCAGAAATAACTGATCTTGAATTTGGTAAGGCTCTTTGATTGTACAAAGAAGAAACCCCTCCTTATGTCCAAAAGTAAACTGGTCTCTACCTGACAATGATGAAGACAGTGCCTTTCCCTCTTTACCCTCTCACAGTAGTGATATATTATTATTAACTGTTAGTTACAGGTGGATTTACTCTGAAACAGATGGGACTCAGAGGTCCTTTCTGCTTTCGGTAATGTTGTTTCATAATTATACAGTTAAGAGGTTTTGCAATTGTTGAGGAATACATTCAGTGCCGGTAGCTCAGGGTGCAGCTGCAGTTTGAGCTGCAGGCTGAGCTCTGGGTGCTGGAGCCCCAAGCAAGAGGCCGTGAACTGCTGGCCCTGTGCAGAACAAAGGGCACAGGGACCCGTGGCCCAGCCAGGTGACCCAACAGTCAGAGACACGGCAGGAGCCGAGGACTCAGCTGGAAGACCCCAGACTTTACCGTTCTGAGACTGTGAGGATATGAAACCCAGGGAGTCCTTTGTTCAGGGTCCGTCCTCGGAGGCACCAGCTTGGCCTGTTGTTCTGCGATTGCACCATGATTAAATTATTTTAAGGATCCAGATGTCTGAGATTCTGCTATGGAAATCCTAGGGTTGAGCCAGGATGGAAACCTGGTCTGACTGTGTGAGAGTGGAGTGTGTAGGATGTAGATGACACTTGTCATCTCCCTGAAGCTGCCCACTGCCAATGGTCTTTGGCCCCAGCAGTGAAAGTCTCTGGTGGTGGGAGTGTGACAGCCAGAGTACCTCCTGGATGGTCAGATGGGGAAGTTTCCTTAACACAGTGTCATCTAAAATTACAGTGAGCTTTTATGACCCACACCATTTATGATCTACATGCTTTCTTTGTTGCGAAGCTTGGCAGGCAGAAATAGGATCTCCAACCCAACACAATGAATCTGCTGGTAGAGTTGGTCTGTTCCCATTCTATATAGGTGCTGTCAGACTGTCCTATTTCTTACTAAATATGTGAGCTGGTCTAGGATCCTTCTTATTTTCACTTCATTTATAAACCTTAAGCCAATCTGCACATGCCCTGCTCTTTGAGGTAAAATGCTTCCTGCTAGTCCTTTTGGTGGTCTTCATTCACATCATAGTGGATTTGTTATCATATTTTCCAGTGAACATTTACAGAATGACAGGCACCGTCTCAACAGTTGGAATGAGTTTTAGGGACATTAAACTTTGAGTTTATCTTATCTTTATAGTGACATTTAAACTTTCCTTTTTTAAAGCTGTCTTCAAAGAAAGGAGGCAATTAAGTCAGGTCACTGTTTCTAACTCACAAATAGCACTTACCTCCTGTAGCTCAAGAAAAAGCAGCAGGTGCTTTGAAGACAGTGTGCCTTTGACAAAAGGAGCAATTGAAATTTTGCTGATTGTGCCTCACTGGTAAGTTCATCATTTGGAAGCCAGAGCTGTCTTGCGAATGTGAAACTAGGTAACGTTTGTCATGGTATGTCTCATTCTAGTTTAATTTGTTGTATTTCAGTGTTATACATCACCGTAGATGATTTTGAGCGACAAAGTAATGCGTAATGATTTGAAATTATTTGGGAAGGGATTTTACAGTGAAAACATGTTTCCTTTTGTCATACAGTGTTACACAATATGAAAATGTGAAGTACATTAATGATGAAAAACCATCATTGTTTTTTCTGCTGCTCAGGCATACACTGGTTTTCCAGGTAAAGCAGAGCCTTAGGCCGCCTTCAAGGAATATTTGCCTCAGGCATTTCCCATGTTATTGTCTTCTGTTTGACAGTGAACAGCACAAAGCCTGAATGTCACAAAAACTATAAATATTGTAACTATTTACAATTTTTATATCCTTTCTTTTGCACTTGAAAGGCATTACTGAATTTATTATAGGTTGTGAACTGAAAAGCAATGACTAAAGCAGATATTAACAAAACTAAAATGTAAAGCCCAATTTTTCACCTAAACTGCTTCTGGAACTAAACACTCAGCTAATCTTGAATGAAAGCATTAATAGTTTGTCTGCTTTAAAAATGATAGGAAGATAAAATTAATGGTGAAATTGTTCTTTAACAGTGCTCAGACAGGCAGGAAAATTTACTGTCATATTTTCATCCTAAAAAAAAGGTTATTGGAAAACATATGTTTATATACACAAAGCAACAACAAAACAAACTAGACTTAAATTTATATGACCAGGACATTTTGAAACAGACTTGAAAGTTCATTGCTGATTATTTCTCAGAGAGAAAAGCAAAATCGATATTGCATATGATTCAGACAAAGTGCAATAGACTATTTTGATCTGTTATTTTAAAAAGGGAAGGTAAAAGACTTCAAAATTGAGAAAGGAAGAACATCCTTTACATTTTTAGTCAACCTGGATGTAAATGGCCTGCTTTGCTGGGTGCTATGATATGGTAAAGCTCTCTAGTTTTATACAGCTTTTTAAAATTAAGTATAATTTCAAATACTGTGTACCATTCTGAATACAATTACAAAATTGGGGAGTGTAGGTTTGAAAAAATATAATAATCTTAAAACACAAGAGGATTGATTTGTGTATTGTGCTGTCAAAGGAACTCAAGAACTAAATGGCTGTAAAGAAACATAAACGTAGATGTATTTAACTAAAAGATTCATCTGTTAGGGTAGTTCTGGAATATCTACTTCTTTAGGATTATTTAGCATACTGGATTTTAGGAAAATTAGGGAAAAAAAAGAGGAGTTTTTTGTTTTGTTTTGTGGTTTTTTTCTAAATTGAGAGATAGTGAAAATATTAGCTAAGACAGAAAAATAATGCAAACAAATTAGAAAGGATTTCTTATTACACTAGGGAGAAAAAGTACTGAATGATATTGCATCTTTATTTGAAGCACTGGTATTCAATTTAAAGAGAAAATTTGGTGAATGCAAAGACTAAAAGAGAATAAGAGACAACAGTTTGCCAGAAATTTGACTATAAATCTGTAGTCAGGCCTACACCACATAACCAGTAATGCTCCTCATAAAACTAGCAATGAAAAATTCTTTTGCATACAGCATTTTGTTGCCATACAGCTAAAATCCACAGCTAAAAATACTGCTGTGGACCCTATGACCGTTGCAAACAGAATAATAGTGACAAATCAAAAGGAACCAAGAAGTAAATTGCAAAATGGTCATGAATTTGTGCAGAGATATAATTGAGCGTAGGTGGGAAGGAGACATGAATAGCCCAATATTTATAATTAATTAAGGTTACTGATTAATACTTCTTCCGTGATACCATGAAAGTCTAATGCCAATTTTTGCCCTGTGAAGACACGATTCTCATATCAAACAGCTTAATGGAGAAGAGCTTAGTCATTACATGGACACTGGATAGATGGTGGATGAACAGAAACTTCCAGAAATGAAAGACATTTACTTAGTGTCTTAATGATAAGACGCATTTCTGGAAATAATGATATTATATTTAAAAAGAAAAAAAAGAAAGATGGTGAAGAAATCTTTTATGACTGGTGGGTGTTTTTGACGTGGTAAAGACTCCAAAAGAAAACTGCAGCATGGATTTGGAGAATCTCTGTACAGACTGATCAAAATTCCAGTAACAGGAGGTAAGAAAGAGAAATGGAATATTATTAGGAAGATGAAATGAATGAATGATTAGATTATTATCATACAAATGGCTAGGTATCTCTATAATACTTGTAGGTGCTTTTAAAAATCCAATACCTCATATCCAATCAGTATTTCAAGCATTAATCAGAGGAAGGACCCGTAACTGATTCCCTTTCACTCAAGAAGGCTCATTACAGAGCTTGATTGTAATATTAGAACTGCCACTGAGATGTACCAGACTAAAATCTGAAGTGTCTTGTCTGCTAGTGCAAGAAATCAAAGCTTGTGATTTCATTAATTCATGTTATTAATTTTGTGTTCCAATTGCAAGTGGTTTTGTACTAGAAATATAAACATGGGGGGGAATATTTTAATGTTAAAAGTAGATTTCATAAAAATATACTCCCTCTCACACATGATTTAAACATTTTAAAGACTTTTAAAAAATATTTAAAGTAAAAAACTCTTTGCTATGAGGTCAACTAATTCTTTTGGAAACTTGGTAAAAGAGACTAAGGATTGCAGTCTCAAAACATTTCAGGTGCGTGTGTGGGGGAAAGGGCAGGTCAGGCCTTGCTCTGGTGAGGCGATGCCCTGCTCTTCACACCCCACCCACCCAGGCCTGTATCCCAGCCCAGCAGGGGCCACCAGTCCCTGGCACATCAGAGGCAATGCTCCACACCTGCCCCTGGAGCCCCTATCCCAGCTCCCGAGTGGCCAAATGATCAGAAGTCCCGCCCAGGGGCAGGGCCCAGGAAAGCCAAGGGGTACTTAAGCCAAAGCATGAAGAGAGTATGTCTTGACCCCACCTCCTCCTGGAATTTCTATCAGCTGAACGCCGCTGGAACCAGCAGTGGTAGCTAAACTTGTTCTTTTCTATATATTTTCCCTCTTTATTCTTCTAATTCCCTCTTCTCAGAGTTTTGACTAAGGTACAATCAGACAGGCTTTAAGTTTGCTAAGTGGAATGGGCCAAATTAATGCTCCATGAAATTCTTTATGGGACTGAATGCTTCTCTAAACTTTTGCAAAGGTTCTCTGATTTTCCAAAGTTACCAGTAAAGTTTTTTGTTGTTTTGACCTTTTGAGACTATTTTGTTGGTATTTGTCCTGTGCATCTAACTCAGAGTACATAAAAAACCATAAGCCTTTTTAAGAGGCTTGTCAAATGAGGTTTTGGGGCCTTACAGCTATTCTTGGCACAAGGACTCTACCCTGTGGAGAGAACCCATAATGGCATGGTTCTTGAAGAACTGCATCCTGTGGGAAGGATTTATGTTGGCAAAGTTTGTGGACAACTGTCTCCCATGGGTGGGATGCCATGCTGGAGCAGGGAAAGGGTGTGAAGAGGAAGAAGCAGCAAAAAAAATGTGTGATGAACTGATCATAACCCCCATTCTCAGTCCCCCCACAGAGCTCAGAGAAGAGGGAGGAGGTAGATGAGTCAGGAATGAA